>JABFQD010002941.1:0-14173 GCA_022817045.1 Psix sp. ZL-2020 | reverse complement strand
CATATCTGGTGCATGTTCAAGTTATTGACCCAAACAAAATTTTAGAAGAAACCCTCAATTCTATAAAAAATAAATCACTTCATCCAGTTAAACTGGGAAAAATCTTAATTAAAATCATTCCAAATTCTCAACATACTGTGAGAATAATTGGTTATAATAAATTCAAAATTAATTTTGATAATGATATTTCAGCTAATTCATTAGTACAAAAAAATTACATTTTAAAAATCAATAATCTAAAATCTTTCAATCCCGAAAAATTTTGAATTTCAATAAGAATTATTACTAATGTTTCTAAAGACTTAACAATTGAAGAAATAGCTGAAAATATATATATCAACACACCAGGATACAAGATTTTATCTCTCAGAAGAGAAATGAAAAAAATTGACATTAACTCTACATTAAACAAACGAACAAATAAAAATAAAAAAATCATTATTGATTCTTTAAATGAATCTTTAAATAATAACAACGTTATCCCCCACAAAAAGAAAACCAGAATTCAAATGGATTCCTTCAACAGCAATCTCCATCAAATTTCAAAATAGATACTTACCTACAGACTCATTTTTGCATGGAGCAAGATATGAAACTAATACATACTTCTCACCTGTTAAAATCTGCAATACTTGCCAAAACCTTGGACATCTTGCTACATTTTTTAAATCTTTACGAAAATGCTACTGATGCGGCAAACAAAAAAATTCCTCTTGAGAATCTCACGATAACTATGAAATAGAACATTTAAATATTCCAAAATGCTACTATAACTGTTAAGGAAAATACTGGGCCTCAAGTAAAAAATGTCACATTTATATTGGCTATAGCTTAACGATTTGCTACCGCAAATAAAATCTCAGTAGCAGAAGCTGAAAAAATTATTAATAACAATATATGTATGTCCTTAACATCAATTCCATGCTGGCAAGATGATGCACCAACTCTGAAAATCGACTGTGGCATACATTATACTTTTTCGCAACTGATTAATCGAAACATAATTTTTGTATTGCAATGTATTAAAACTGTATTTCAAGGAGTGGCAAAACCGATACGTTTATGCCACTCATAGCAACAAATCACAATCAATATCATCAATACGGTAAGTGCTGTTAGTTAAGCCAGTTAAAATAACAGCGCCATCTTCGTCATTGTTTACTGACATTTGTAGAATCGTATTAAATAAGTTGAATTCTGAATTAATACAATTACAGACAAAAAATAAGAAAACTCATATAATAAAAATTTATTTATATAATACAATTGTAATATAATAATACTGTAATAAGCTCATTTTTATTCCTATCTTAATAAAATAAAATTTTTGTCATGTAAATTTATTTGTTTATTAGCAACATAATTCCCTTAAATTTTATTATAAAATATAAAACCAAAGTTCGTACCATAGTATAACAACATAATGCAATATTTATGTAATACTTTATTTTAATATTGCGGAGTTTGTCATATTTTTAAAATTTAATACTACTTGTGTACATGATTGTCGATGCAACGCCCGTCTTATGACATACTATATAACAATCTCTCTCGATTTTTATACACGAAAAAAGTCTGTCGATCCTTTTGTTCTACCTTTTTCGAGGATACCTTACACAAATTTTTGGTCGCTTAAAAAGATTTGCCAAAACATGTTTTACTTAAGCACAACTTTTTGTTTGCTAAAAAGCATTAGCAAACAATATTTTATAATGATCAATTATTCGGGAAGAAAACGTGTTATTTTCAACACTGCTTTAAAATTTGAAACTACATTATGCGATCTCAAAATTTTGATCGTATCTCATTCGCAGTTCCTACGAGACACAGTAACATTCGTTGTTTTAACATTGGTGAGAAAAGTTATACATTTTATAAAAAACAAATTGTCACCTCTGCTGCTCACAACTCTTTGTGCGCTTCATAATATAGCAGTAGAGTTGTTCATATTTGTTCAACAAAAAGTAGGTTTATTTACTTATATTTGGAATTACTTACTATTACAAAAAAAGAATAAAATTTCTAAAATTGGTTTTAATTTATGCTGTTATCAAACCCTTTTATTATAAATTTTCTAAACTCTTTTTTTAAAAATAAATTCGGTTGATTTGTTGCAATTTTAAAAAAAATTATGTAATATAGTTAAAAATTAATAATTTTTTCTTCTTTATAAATTTTTTCAATTTACATTCAGTTTTTATTGACTTATTTCTATCTTGTGTAATTGAGATTGTGTGCATAACTTTTCAGAAATTCCTATTTTCCTATAGAATGGATTAAAAACACAGGTAATGCAAATGTTTCAGATGTTCAATTTATAAAGATTTTTTACTTCACGAAAGGATAAACGATTATATTTTGATAGGTAACCGCCGTCTTAACCGAATCTTATTCGTGGATAACCACGAATAAGATTCGCAGATGTAAAGTGTGCAGAGATCATTTCAATGATTCGCGATTCATTGACGGCGAAAAAAATACATTCAAACGACGTTTCCATTAATCACTCGGAACAAGGAAGGAAAACATCGTCAAATGGAGGTAGATGCAATAATATTCAAAACGTGTGGAAAACGTACGGGAATGAAAAAATTTGTTTTCAACTTTTTTTTGAAACTGAAAATACCGTTGCAAATATAGAAGCTTGGCTTGACAGCGAACCATGCGCTCAGAATAAAGAAACAAACGTATATAAAACCATTTTGAAAACTAGAAATACTTGTTGTGTAGAATGTCAAATTACAGTTCCCATTGATGTAGGAAAACAATTATTACAAAGAAAATGTCGAAAACTGATCAACGAAAATATCGAGCTTAAAAAAATGTAAATCGCTTGAAAAGAAATTACACAAATCAGTGCGCAAAAATGTTGGTAGGCCACGTAAATTTAAATTAAACGCAGATCAGATTTGTGACAATTTTGACTGTAATAATTCTGTCGCTAGAGCCATGGTGAAATTAAAACTGGAAAAGTGTACAACAAAATACAGTCAAGATGAAAAAGATCGTGCAAAAAGACTTTACTTTTATTCCGCCGTTGTTTACAGTCGTTTGAGGAAATCAGGTTGTAATTTACTAGGTGAAAGCACAGTAAGAAAATGGATTTCTGAATACGATGAGCACCTCGTTTTAGTCAGATAGTTTTATATAAAAAGGCAAAGAAAAACTGAGATTACTTCCTCCCGAAGAACGTATATGTGCTTTGAAAGGGGACGAAATGTCCATTAAAGAATACGAAGAATACTCCAATAAATTTGATTGCATAGAAGGTTTGTCTGATTTGGGGAGTCTCGGCAGGCATTCTGATAGAGCGAAACATGTCTTAATTTTTTGTTTAGACAGTTTAAATGTGCAAAATGACAGCTTTTATTTTTCTTTTATACTACAACAGGCGCAACTTTTGAAACTATTTCCATTATTGTAAAAAAAGCTGTATCTTTGCTTGAGGCAGTTGGCGCAGATATTAGATTACTTACATGTGAACAAGCAACCCCTGATACATCACTTTTTTTAAGGAAAAAGGAAATAGTTTGAATGTAAATCCAATTACCGGGGCATTAAATGTATAAGGAAAAGATTTTCATACATGTTTCGATTTTCACCACTTAATTAAAAGATTAATTTCCTATTTACGAAAACATAAAAAAATATATAATGATTCAGAGGTTATCGTTTGCTTGGATGATTTCTACAATACTTGGGAATGCGATAAAGCATCAGGGTTGTCACGTCTCAAGCACAAGGTTGTCACATCTCATATTGAAGAGAAGTATTTTCATCATTATGTTTTCGAGTCAATGAATGTTAAAAGAGCTTTTCAAATATTAAGTCATACTTTTGCAAATGCTATACGATTAGCTAGAGAGGCGAATATGCTGCAATCTACAACATGGCGAGCTTCAGCTAATTTTGCTAAACGTATGAATAGAGTAATAGTTACTATGAATGTTTATAGGTTAAATTCTTTACAATCATCCAAGCTACCATTATCTCTTAAACAACCTTTAACATACAATTTTTCGAATGAATTTGTCGGCTGGTGCAATAAGTGGAGTAAAGTACGTCTGAATAATGGTAATAACATATGCATGAAGAAACTTCCTTGTATGAATGGACTAGTTATGCCTGTTAATTCTATTCTTCAAACTTATAAAGCGATTTCGACGAAATTTCCAAGTTTCGAATTTGCGACAGCATCAGCAAATCAAGATTCTGTTGAATACTTATTTTCAACCATACGTAATCGTGGTGGTCATAATCCAAATCCGACTGCGCGTATGGTTCGTTTATGTTTACGACATGTAATTTCAATGGGGTACATCGCTGGCAATAGTAATGGTAATGTCATATGTGAACCATCTCATGCTCTAATGCCAATTAAAACATTAGAGCATGCCAATGTTTCACCAGTTTCTAGAACTTTCGATAATTATGTGGCTGGTACTTTTTTGGAAGAAATAGCTTTACTAGATGAAGATTGGGATGACGAAATTACAGCAGAATTATTCGACAGTATACTGTGTGATAAAAAAGAAGCTTCGACAAACAATGTACGTTACGATATAAACGCGATGAACTACTTAGCAAGATTTGTTGCTTGTAAAGTTAGGAAATCGTTCAATTGTGATATATGTAGGCAAGCTATGATGAAGAAACCAATGGAGCATCAATCACAAACGAGTATTTTGTCGAACTTCAAAAGCACATTGATGCTGATGAAGATGCTCCATTAGTGTCCAAACTAGTAAGACCAACAAAGCAATTCGAAGGTATAATAGAGGTAAGTTTAAAGGTGTTTGAAAACAAATGTTGGAATTATTGGACATGTTTAGTGGTGTTGAAAAAGTTATGCGGAGATGCTGTAAATTTAACTGCATTTACAGATCTAACATGGTATGACGTGGATGATCAATGTTATCTGCATTAAGTGGAAGCGCTTAAGATATTGTTAAGAACAAAAATTTATGCAAAAATTCTAGATAACAATAAAAAAATGTACTACCGGAAATACAAAACGTAAATTTAGAGATGAAGGAAAAATTGTATGCGTCAAAGGAAAAAATGACCCCCACTACCTTAAATTAAAGAAATAAAAAAATAAATAAAGCAAATGCTATAATGTATGTTATACTTAGTTTTTTCATTATGTATAAATTTACTAAATATAATCATTAGATTAATTATTTATGATGAAAATTACAATATTTTATTTCACTTTTTAATGTTGAAAAGAGATACGGTAGTGATGGTCGCACTTTTACGTTTGTTTATTTTAACTTGGCCAGAGACACTACCATGTTTCTTGAAAAGATTCATGGTTATAACAATACAATAATAAAATGAATTATGTTGTTATGCATTTCAATGAAATTGTTTTAATATTTTTTTATGTGTTAGAAGCAGACGTTAATCCAATTTCGATTCTACATTGTAAAACAACGTCGAGACGTGATTGCCAACGTTATGCCAACGTAATTACGACTGTATTTTTCTGTATGGTTATTGTTGATTAAAAATGAATAAAAACCTCCTTTTAGACAAACCTTACTTGAATTTGAATTTTTTTCCCTCGCTGAGGACCTATTCAAAACTTACGTCATATCTGTAATTGAAGTTTTTATTCGATTAAATCCTCTCTCTTGAATGAAATTTCACATAGTAGACAAAGTGCATCTTAACACACAAGTTGCAATGACCGCTGTAACTAAAGCAACACTACACCGTTTCTACAATATTTTGGAGGAAACATTCCCCAATACTGCAAGAAAAATTTAAAGTAATATATTAAAATTAAAATATAATTACCCTGATAGCCAAATTTATGTAATTTTTTACTAAAATAAACATGATACATACATATAATACATAAACGGTGGTTACCAGGGTACATGCCTTTTTTAAAGCATAAGTAATGCTTTTTTTTAATCTACAGATTTTTAAATCTACAGACATTTTAAATTTCCCAAACGAAATAATATTTACTTGGATTAAGTTAAACCAACACCAACATAAAAGAAAACAGAAAAATTAAAAAAAACTTGAAAAAGGGAACTGTACAATAGTAAAAAATTAGTTTCAATATTAGGTAAATATAAAATATCAATTATAAATAAAAATAAAAATATACGAGAATTACAATAAATATTTATAAATAAGTATTTGATATGATGTGATTGATATTACTGTTTTCATTTAAAATGTTAGCATGTCCTAGACTTGGCTCGTTCAATTCATTGTAAAACGTAGAATTGCAATACCGAAATTATACTTGGATTAATCAGTTGTGAGAAAGTATAATGTATGCCACGGTCGATTTTCAGAGTTGGAGCATCATTTTGCCAGGATGGAATTGACGTTAAGGACACATATACACTGACAATGCTGAACATTGTCAAGCCACAGGTGACTATTTTTTATACAGTACGATTAATTTTTAAATAAAAAAGAAATAAACTTATAATGTATATTCTATCTTATAGGAATTACAGATCAAATCAGAAGTGACCTTAAACTACAAAAAGTTGTATTGTAAACAACAAGAGTTAATCCCAGTGCAAGAATCCGTAAATTTCTAGAATTAAATACAAGGTTCGAATTAAATGGTAGAATAAAATAAGAATTTAAAAAGTAACGATTGAAAATGGAAAATAATCTTATTGAAATTGATGATAGCCAGTTACCAAAAGAAACAATGTTGCTATGAGTGTCAAAAACGTTGAATTGCAATACAGAATTTGTATATTGTAATATTTGAATTAGTTAGTTGCCAGAAAGCATAAAGAATGCCACAGTCCATTTGCAGAGTTGGCGCATTAACAATCCAGGAATGTTTTCATCAAACGTCAAAGTAAGTATTATTTCATTAATACATCTGTAATGTTAGCATTACATTGTAGACAATTCCTCCAAAACCTCGTTGGAAATATTTATTGTAATATGATATACACATTAACCTTAAACATTGTTGTGAAGTCGAATTCTCGAACAAAGACAAGAAACATAATTTACTATTAAATTTATATCATAGTTTGTAGTTTTAGACTTGTAAAAAAATATAACACGATTGCGACGAGTGATTTATCTTTATTATTATATATTAAATTATATATTATATTACTTATTATTTATTTAATATTGTTGATATTAATTTATGAATTCAGTATATATATTCAATATATAATGATATAAAATTATTATATTAATTTCATACATTTTAATTAATTCATTTTTATATATTAATAACATATTAAAATTCTTATATTAATCATTATTTGTTTTATCATATATTTTTCCAAAAAATAAACGGCTAGCAAACGCAAAAGCATATTAGGCGTTTTATTGTGGACTCGCCCCTATAAATCCCACAAATTGGTGACCCCGACGTGATCTGCGAACAATATATGACTTTATTTTTGACTATTCATGCGATTTTGATCAGATTTTCGAACTTCGAAAATCACGTGTTCAAGTGTCGTGGAGTGTGAGCAGTGTACCACAGTGCTTTTCAACGACACCAGTTGATTAATTCAGTCAATTAATTTTTCAAATCGCGCGCGTTACATTTGAAACTTCGCGCCACAGACTTTTTTTGAATCGCCCGCGTGAAAGTGAGTGAAAAAACAACAACACGGACAGCAGCGTGTATTTTTCGACCGACGAAAGCTTCCTCGACATGTCAAACCAGAACGATTCCATCGACCTGACCATTCAATAACCACAAGATGGTGGCCACTCTGTGTCAGCGATGATTGTCGTAAAACTGCCTCAACCGCTCTTGCGACACAACCCGGCCAGGTATTTCACGGTGGTCGAAAACACTTTCGAACTCCACCTTATCACATCGGATACGACTAAATACCGCCATGTGATCAACAACTTGGAGCCGGACCTCATCCACCTTGTGGGTGACATCATCGACGACCCGCCAGACAGCGGCAAGTACGACGCGCTCAAAAATCGGCTCATCAATATCCTCGTCGATTCAGCCGAAACCCGTCTAAAGAAGCTACTACGGGGCAAGCCACTAGGCGACACCAAGCTGAGCGTGTACATCCAACAAATACGCAACTTAGCCGGCAAGCAGTGCGATGACGCTATCCTGAGGCCACTCTTCATGGTGCAACTCCCGGAACAAGTCCAGTCGATCCTTGCCGTCAACAAGACTATTGACTTGATCGAACTGGCTGAAATGGCGGACCGCATAATGGACACCATACGTCCACAAATAGCTGCTGTGCGCACCACATCATACTCGCTGGCAATCTCACTCGGTTCATCGAGGACGACTTCTCCGGAGGCACCTTACAAGGCGTATGAATTTGAGATGGTCATGCAGGCCATTAACCAACTGCGCCAGGACTTCGAGACCTCCAGGAAGTAGTTCAGCCAACAACGGGGCCAACGGCGAGGACGAGGACGCAGCAGATCGAGGGGACGTCAACGAAACGACCACGGCGACGAGCAGCAGGTATGTTTTTATCATAAAAAATATGGTAAAGACGCGTACCACTGCAAAACGCCATGCAGTTTCCACGTGCAGGGAAACTAGTAGAACCGGCGCGCATCGAGGCGGCCGCCGGTGACCCAGTCATTCCGAAACGCCTCCTCATCACCCATAGGAAAACCAACATCTGTTTCCTGATCGACACGGGCGCTGATGTATCCGTCTTGCCAAAGGCCCACGCCGGTCGTACCAGAGAATCCGACAGGGTACTTTTTGCAGCCAACTACACCAGGATTCGGACGTATGGCGAGAAGAAGTTGTCAATCGATTTCGATCTACGCAGACCGTTCCACTGGAATTTCCTGGTTGCCGACGTCATGCAACCGATCGTCGGCAATGACTTCCTGCATGAATTTGGCCTCCTGGTGGACATCTGCAACAAACGCATCGTCGACAAAACGACGAACCAGGCGATGATTGGACAGCTGACGACAGCGGACACCCCAGCGCTGACGACGATTGACACATCTGCAAGTTTCCACGACATACTGAAAAGACACGCAGAATTTACTCGACCAGCACGGCTGAGGGAACCTCAGCACCACGTCCGGCATCACATAGTTACCCGAGGACCACCTTGCACAGCCAAGGCCCGACAACTTTCTCCAGGGCGGCGCAAGGCCGCCGAACAGGAGATCCGGAGCTGGATAGCCGACGACATTGTCCAACCATCCGACAGCCCGTACTCCAGTGCAATCCTTTTGCGAAAAAAGAAGGAAGGCAGCTGGAGGATCTGCGGTGACTACCGAACCCTGAACAACATGACGGTCCCGGACAAATATCCGGTACCCAACATACAGGACTTCGCCCACAAGCTCCTCGGATGTACCATTTTCTCGACGCTGGACCTGGAGCGGGCGTACTTTTACATCCCGATGGCAGAAGAGGACCGCAAGAAGACCGCGATCATCACACCATTCGGACTCTTTGAGTTTAACGTGATGCCGTTAGGCCTTTCGAACGCAGGACAGTCCTTTCAGAGGTTCATGGACACCATCCTCAGGGGACTCGACTTCGTCTACTGCTAGATTGACAACATCCTAGTAGCCTCGAGAACTGAAGCCGAACATCGGAAACACCTGGACCAGCTACTGTCACCCCTGAAACTTCACTGTGCATATGGGGTATGACAAATGAGGAGTACCTTGGGCACGAGGTAAACGCACACGGGATCAAACCTTTGGACGACCGTGTTGCTGCAATAAGCGAATTTTCTAAGCCGAATACTGTCTCCGAGCTTCGAAGATTCCTGGGGATGCTGAACTTCTACAGGAGATTCATCCCGCATGCAGCCAAACCACAGGTTTGCCTGCACGAGCTTACCGCTGGTGCCAAGAAGAAGGACAAGCGACCAATCAACTGGACCACTGAGACCGAGACCGCATTCACAGAATGCAAGCAGCAACTGGCGAAGGCTACACTTTTGGCACACCCTGCCGAAAATACCAAGCTGATACTCGTCACCGACGCCTCAAACACAGCAATGGGAGCAGCACTAGAGCAGGTGATGAACGTGCAACGTCAACCACTAGGATTCTTCTCCAGGAAGTTCATCCCGACGCAAACCCGGTACAGCACCCACGACAGAGAACTCCGGGCTATCTACACGGCCATTAAATTTTTTAAACACACGATCGAAGGCAGGAAAACGGTGGCCAATACTGACCATAAACCGATTACATACGCTTTCGATCAAAATCCAGAAAAAGTCATCACCCATGCAACAACGTCACCTGGACTTCATCAGTCAGTTTACCACTGACATCCAGCACATTACCGGACTCGAGAACGACGTCGCCGACACCATTTCGAAAGTCGACGCCGTCGAGATGCCAGTAATCGTGACGACCGAAGACATCAGCCGCGAACAAAGCCAGGACCAGGAACTTCAGAAACTTCTACAAGAACCTAGGTCACTGGTACTAAAGCAGCTGAGAGTGGATGGCACGGAAACGACCATCTACTGCGACGTGTCCACAGACGCTATTCGCCCGTACATCCCGCAGCCGCTGAGGAAGCAGATTTTCGACGTGGTGCACAACACAGCACACAGTAGCGGTCGCACCACTCGCAACGACATTGCGAGTTTGTGTGGTCAAGCATGAACAAACACATCATGCACTGGACCCGCACCTGTTTACCTTGCCAACGATCAAAAATCGGCAGACACGTTCGTCGACAATCAGCACACATCGCCATCCCAGATGAGAGGTTTCATCACGTCAACATCGACATTGTGGGGCCGATGCCACCATCACAGGGATACCGATACTGCTTGACGATGATTGATCGTTTTACCCGATGGCCTGAAGCAACACCGATCAAGGACATCACCGCCGACACTGTCGTCGACGCCTTTTTTCACGCCTGGGTAGCAAGATTTGGAACACCAGCTATCATCACCACCGACCGAGGATCACAGTTCGACTCGCAACTGTTTGACGCCATGGCGAAGATGATCGGTAGCCAAACCATCCGGACCACCAGCTACCATCCGGAAGGAAATGGATTCATCGAGCGATGGCACAGGACCCTGAAAACGGCAATAAAGGCACATGAGACATTCGATTAGGTGAAAGTGTTGCCTGTCGTCTTACTAGGTCTCCGCAACAGCTTTAAAGAAGACATCAGAACATCGGCAGCCGAGATGACCTACAGGACAACATTAAGGTTACCTGGGGAGTATTTCATCCAGGACGACCCTCCACAAGATCCAAACTACTTCCTGGAGCACTTACGCCAGTCCATGAAGAAAATCAAGCCACAACCGACTGCCCACCACAATAAGCCACGGATCTTCACCCACAAAACTCTCCACGAATGTACACACGTATTCGTGAGAATCGACAGGGTGAAGAAACCACTGGAGCAGCCTTATGAGGGACCTTACGTGGTAATGCAAAGAACAAACGATTTTTTTTTTACAGGATAAACATCAAAGGCAACCCGACGGAAATCTCGATTGACAGGCTCAAACTCGCCTTCATCGAAACCGAAGCTGCACCAGCACCACCACCACAAAGCGCAACCACCAACACCGGCCTTCGAACTTACGCGGGCCCACGGACCAGACAAGTCTCATTCGCTCTCCATTCTGGTCGCTATAGGGGGAGTACTGTGGCGTTTCACACGTATGCTTAACCTGACCCGACGAATGACAACGTGCGGATGCGATACAAGGTTTGAGAACCAATGATTGCATCCGCCAACACGGAAACTACCGAACACGGATGCCGCCACGAACACTGGCGGAACTTGTTTACGTTTTTCAGACAAACACTCTCTCTCTCCTACGACTGGACCAGAAAAAACACACCGCCCGCGCTCTTTCCAACTGTCACACGTCGGTTTGATACGCTACGCTGTAAACGGCCAAAGTGTAATAAAGTTATTATCTGTTCGCATCGCGTTTTCTTGTGGACTCGCCCCTACAAATCCCACACCCCTATTTCTGGCCCGGTCGAGCAATCTCTCATCATCTCTGATGTCACAAAATAACCTCACAATACCATAGTGACATTTCATAACTCACTACAGGACATTTTATCAACTAGATGAAGTATCATTCACAGTACAGCTGCTTATGGTCATATTGTGATGGCAGCGCCTACACGTACCACCTAATTTAACCAAGAAAAAGAAGAAGACAAACTTCGGAAGAGTAATTGTTAGTTTATAGGTCAAATTAGTACACTAGCAATTTGTGGAACCGGAAATCAAAAAAAATGATTAACTTAATTATTATAACCTTAATATTTAAACAACGAAATAAAAGAAAAAGAGGGTTTTTCGATAACTTCTATTATAAATTTGTTTTATGATTATAATTAGCTTTATTTGTTCACTTCAGTTTCCATAAATTTTTAATTATCCAGTAAATATAATTCGGTGAAATTTGTTGTTATTATTTGCAATGTTAACAACAAATCTTCTAGGTAATTTTGAACGGATTTGAATTAAATTCATTCGGTCAAAGATTTAACTACTCTGTTTATGTGTTATAAACATAAACTACTCTGTTTAGTTTTTGGCGGTTTAAAATTTTTGGTGTAGTTTTTGTGTTGCCATGGTCATTGGTGCTAACTCTGGATTCATTTGGGTTGTCATAGTCATTTTGAGGAGGTATTAATAACCATAAACCGAAACTAGAGCTATCTAGTTTCGAGCGGGATGAACGGTAGCTCAACCAAGATTGAAAATATATTGTGATTTATAGGAAAGAACAATTAATTTAAATAATCAAAATCAAGAATATAATTTTGATATTATTTAAGCAATTATTAGGATGATGAAGTGATTACGATGAGTTTATTGACAACATCAATAAACCATGTAAATATTTAAACAATTAATTAATAATATTAAATGCGTTAATTTGAAGAGTGCATATAACACTATTGTCAAATTGATTAATTGACGGCAGATTACTAAATTATTCATTTGCAATATGAA
The DNA here is from genome assembly GCA_022817045.1 of Psix sp. ZL-2020. Lineage (NCBI taxonomy): Eukaryota > Metazoa > Arthropoda > Insecta > Hymenoptera > Scelionidae > Psix > Psix sp. ZL-2020. The sequence goes on along the minus strand of JABFQD010002941.1, from coordinate 1,218 downwards.
ACGGGCAATAATATTAATCGACGCGCAATTTAATTACAGTTTCTGATTGTTAATTAATTTGGCAAATAATTTCCTGCATGTCTAAGCACGATAGAAATTGATGTATGCTGTTCCGTATTATTAAGTCGCGTAAAAAATTGTATTAATTTGTTAATTGAGATTATAGTCGAGTATCTGAATTATAATCGATGAATAGTATTTATTGTTAAAATTGTCCAACCAACTTGTTGTCAAGGAAAGGATGTAAGTTATAGGAGTTAAGAATGTGCAGAAGTACTGGGGGTAGGGCAGACAGGTGGAAACGTATGGTTAGTATAAATATATAATTTTTTACTGTTACGTGGGAGTAGTTTGAACCTGTTCGAGTATGCTCGAGCAGATACTGTTTTATCATATAAAAATAGTTTAAAATAATACAAAATGTTATTTTAAATATTTCTAAATATAAAATTTAAGAGCAAACTTTAATCTGCAATTAAAATTTCATATTTGTTAGTTTCTATGGATAAAATAATGCTATTTGATTATGAAGAAATATTGTTAAGTTGCTTAATTAAATTTCAGGAATTACAACGAACGAAAGCAAAAAGAATGCTTTTTTGTTGAAACTTTGTTTCGCAACAGAATATACCAGTGATAGTGATGTGGAGCTACTGATGTTATTTGAGACAGATTCATTAGAGGTTTCGATTAATGATAACGATGAAGTGGATAGCCTGCAAATCCTTGAAAATTCATATCAGTTAAAAGGAATTAGATTATTTTATTTTTAAAAATATTGCTCAATGATTAATTGATAGTATTACGTTTTCATTGATTTTTATACTCCAACTCACCTTAATCAATTTTTATCGTGTTCTTTTAAATTTGTATGAATTTAAAATTTCACGATTTAATTTAATTGTTGGAAATCCACCTGTGCAAAATCGTGTCAACTGATTTTATTTATATATATTTCGCTTTATCATTGAAAAAATCTTATCGTTAATATTTCGGTCTATTTACTTGCGTAGAGACCTTGTTATTATTGTCAAAATCCCTTCTCCTTTATTTTTACGTTATTGGAAAAAAATTTATTCATCCTCATTCCATTAATAAACTATAAAACGGCATATACATTTAATTGCTTTCTTCTTGTCAGTCGACATCATTTGATATTGTTAATAATTAGTGGACCTGGGGATCAACTTTGTTGAAATCTTTATAAATATCTCGATT
>JABFQD010002940.1:0-14176 GCA_022817045.1 Psix sp. ZL-2020 | reverse complement strand
ATATTTACCATTTTAATTATTTCTATTGAAAAATGTCGATTGTCGACACGTTTTTCCGTGGAAAAAGACTTACAATAAAAATTACTATACCAAATAGCAAATGTAGTAAATTTATCTTAAACTTTTTCACGTGATATAACAAAAATTATGTTGCTTTAAATATAGTAAACCTCTATGACAAATTCACTTTTATTTTACTTATTTTAATTAACTTTATTAATTAGGTCAACCATATTCTGGAATTTTCATATTGATTTCCCTAAGAATCTACTTTAATTTGATGTAATAAATTAAATTTCAAGCTGATTTGATATCAATTTTACATAATCTAATTACATGAGTTCAAAAAATACTCCACATCAGAAGTTATCTTAAAAAATGTTACAAAAAATGTAAAATTGCGCAAATGCAATTTTTATTCATTGACCATTAATCTTATAACCAATTTTTCATGCTCTACAACAAAAAAAGGTTACCAAAGCATTTGGTATATAAATAACAAATGTTCCCTACAAGAAACGCATTACGCTACAATGTTATTCAACATTTGTATCTCGTCAATGGTTCGACATTTTGACTATAAGTCTCTAACAGCGAGTATAGATCATCACGTTTTTGTTCAGAACAGCTGACTGAAGGTGAAAGAAAGTTAAGCGCAGGATCGATGCCATACCTACAACAAGGAGTGTTGAATAAAGTTACGTAACTTCGTGTATGCGAGCGTGCGGCATTACACGTTCTTGCCCCTTGCAATGCAACCTAACTACAATCTCAACGAAGTTTTCATTAAAGAGTGCAACAGTATAAGTTTTCCTTCTCTCTCGGTTTCATTATAGTTTTCAACTTAACATGATATATTTTTAATAAATATGACGTATTTTTATGAAGCTTTTTTTAACTTTAATATCTTATCAAATAAATTATTCCAACTTTAAAATAAATGCCCTCTCATTCAAAGTGCACGTATACGTATGCTGTAATTTTCACTCAAATCATTTCATCATCTTATATGATGAAAGCTCGCACCTGCTTTGCGATAACATCTTATGATATGAGAATTTCCATATTGTTGAAATTCGGAATTTACAAAGAAAATATGTGCACAAATTTAGCATTGAATGTCATCAACAATCTTGCATTTCAATATTTTAAAAATGATGAAATTTACTGAAAATCATAAGCGCGCAACATTCGAAAGAGCCGGCGCGACGGTAGCGACGCACAGACGGCACCGGCTATATAAAAGTAAGAGCAAGGTCACTTTCAGTATCACACATCCCATAACTGTCACTTCGACTAGTGCAATTGTTTAACTCGCTTTAGTCAAAGTGCCGGAAAAGAGGTGTAATTGTTAACTATTTCGTGTTCTTCATTTGTCACAGATTCTAAAAATACAGGTTAGTTAAAAATTATATTTGACAGATGTTAAATGTTAGTTGCAGTTAAACAAAGCATGTAACAATTTATGTTATTTATTTGTTTTAAATTTTCGTCATTACTTGAATTAAAACTTCAAAATGCCACAAGGACGCGGCTGCACGTGTAATCGCAAAGAGGTAAGTGAACTTGTTATCGCGAGTTTAAACAAAATTAAATTGTTAAAAAATAGTTAACCCGTTTCGTTTGTTCTTGTTCAAAATAAATTGATCAGACATTACTAAACCCATGTACTCGAGATAACTTTTTAACGATCGAATACGTGTCAATGTCGAGTGTGATAATTTAGATAAAAAATATTATTCATTATTACTTCCAATAGATAATTTTTAACCTCGATTAAATTAACTTTTGTACTGTATGGACAAGAATTATATATTTTTTTCTTTTTGCAATGAAATAGTTGTTTTTCATTGTTTCTTTATCGTTTATTTCTATCGTTATATTGTTTATTGATAAATAATTATTCATAATTTGGAAAGATTTCTTAAAGTTCCCATGGCTTAACAAATGACCTTTTGAAGGTCATTGGATTCATAGGAGAATGCGTAGGACATTTCCGAGCCGTTACATTTGTAAATCGTACTAGCAGTGCCACCTATTACATGGAAGTCGCACTCTTATATGATCTTGATCTAAATTTGTAAACGGTCTTTGCACCCACGAGATTAAGAGATGAAAATATTTGTGTAACTTGAATTTTGAAACTGAAAATAAACCAGTTTACATAATTGCCAATAAAAATATAAACTAATATATATGTATGTATGTGTTGAACAAATACTTTTTCATTTTTTAAATTTTTGCATTACATTCAATTTCAAAAAATAAATTTTATTTTAAGAATATCGTGAAACTACTATTTGCATACATACCAATTTACATAAAAAGTCTTTCTTTGACTTGGTGACTTAATTCTAATTTTTTTACCTCATTTTTCTGCCTTGTATGATCCATTTACAATACACTGCAAAATAAAATGAAAGTGAATCAGGGAGTTACCAATTCAGGAATATTAAATTCCGTTTCAAACAGTTGTTTTGAGAGAAAGTGAATTCAATACATTTTCATTTATTAAAATCAATTTTCAAATGAATACGATTGGAATATCCTATTTATGTAATCAAAATTCCTACACTTCAATTATTTTGAAATTTTCTTTACACGTTTTTTTCAAAATAAAACTATTCTAATCAAAGCATCGCAATAACGCATTCTACGTCAGTTTTGAACTGAACATGTAATGGAATTCTTTTTGATTTGGATATTTATTTTTACATTTACGTTCATGTGATATTTATATCGCACATCGCGTATGTAGAATACGTTTGAATGCAAGGAAAATGTTGAACTAAAGTACACCGAAGCACCGCTGGAGCCCCTTGAGGGTCTGATAATATAACTGAACATACATAAATTGCTTATGTTATAGTAATAAAGTTAATGCATAAAATTATTCAACTTTACAGAAGAAAAAAATGCCGTCTCTGAAGGACCAGTTATTAATCACCGTGAAGGAGCCAGTGGCGACTAGCAGAAATAAAATCACGATTGTAGGAGTTGGTCAAGTTGGGATGGCTTGTGCTATCAGTCTTTTAACAAACGTAAGACATTTGCATTCCATTGTTTTTTATTTCATATATCATATTAAATAATTGTTGTTTCATACTTATAGACATAGTTCCTATTTTAAATTGGCACATTTTTTATATTTCTTGAAATTATTTATGAACATATCATGTTGTTAAAATAATATTTAAAGTCGTTCAATATTCTGTATATAATAAAACATTGTATATATTTAGAAGATAGATGCATCAGAAATATAATCAATGAATACAAAATATAGTATATATATTTTCAAACAATCCCAATTATGTAATGGAGTTTGGTAATATTTGTATCTTACAGAAATTTCATTAAGCTGAAATTATTTGTCATATATATTTTTATTTTTAATACATTATCGCTTTCATTAAAGTAATTTAATATATGCAGAATTTTAATCTATTTATTTAATTCTAATTTTAAATTAAAGATAAAATAATGAAATGCAGCTTTAAAGGTATTCTAATTTAATATTATTTTCGTCAATAAATAAAGCATGAAAAAAATAATTTATATCCGTAGCTTGATGTCATTACATCCATAGCACTTTGACATCCTATGATAAAAAAAAAGCCAAACTTAAACACAGCTCACAGCATATAAAAAATTACAATCCTTCTTATATTAGCATAATTAAAAACTATTCAATCGATACGAAACACGACGGTCGTAATGGCAACTCTGTAATTATATATTTTTATGCGATAGCGCGTAAATAACAACCGCTAAAAAAATGAATTATTATGAATCGAAAAACGTGAATGATACATGAACCGTGGTATTTTTTAAACAGCATGTGACCAACGACTTATGCCTGGTGGATGTGATGGAAGACAAGTTGAAAGGTGAAATGATGGACCTGCAGCACGGAAGCCCGTTTCTGAAAAATGCAAAAATTAATGCCAGCACTGATTACGCTGCGTCAGCCAATTCTAGCATATGCATCGTGACAGCTGGTGCGCGCCAGCGCGAGGGTGAAACGCGCCTGAGTCTGGTGCAGCGCAACACAGATATCTTCAAGGGAATCATTCCCCAATTGGTGCAATACAGCCCAGACACTATTCTGATAATTGTCTCGAACCCTGTCGACATACTCACTTATATCGCCTGGAAGCTATCGGGACTCCCTAAGAATCGAGTGATCGGTAGTGGCACCAACTTAGATTCGGCACGTTTTCGATTTATGCTTTCGCAGAAGCTAAATATAGCTCCGACATCTTGCCATGGTTGGGTTATTGGGGAGCACGGTGACACTAGCGGTAAGACCAAAAATAAACCTTCGCAAAATTTAATTGACTTGTTTAATTTTAACGTCGCTATGATTATTAGAGGCGGCTGGAGCTTTCACGAAAATATTCACTGTCAGAGACGTTTATTCTTTCGACCATATACACAAACCACCAGCACAATCTGCTTTTGACGTGAACTGACAAAAATGTTTCCGTCATTCTGTCGGCCCGTAATCCTTTTATTTCCACCTATCGTACTTTTACTGATTCACATGAGGTTAATTTTATCACCAATGGAGAATCGTAAAAGGGCAGTTCCATCATCATTTTCGCAACTGCATTATTTCTTTTGTATCTAACAAGAATCATTCACTCACATGCAATCACGTAAAAGCAATCAAATTTACATTTTAATCAACGTGGTTAGCGCAATTAACATACAAATATCTTTAGTATTTACATGCTTGAGTATAGGTGATAAATAAAGAACAGGTCTGATTTGCGTAAATTTGTTCCTGAACAATTAAATTTGATGAACGCTGATTGCAAAAATTAACCATTGACATATTATTATCGACAACTTTAAACTTACTTGAAATTCCCGTACTGTTCATTTCTCCAGTATTCTTATCCGCAAATCTAATAATCATGCAGATGTAATTATTATTGTTCAATTTGCAGCTTTAGTAGGCTAATTAAAAAGAAAGTTGGACGACTCGCTTGTTGAAAAAAAGACTAAAGTTAATTTCGATAATGTGTTTTATCAAATTTCAGTTCCGGTGTGGTCTGGTGTAAATGTGGCTGGTGTAAGACTGCGTGATGTTAACAACGATGTGGGAACGGAAAAGGATGAGGAAAAGTGGAACGAGATTCATAAGCAAGTAGTGCAGAGTGCATATGAGGTGATTAAACTCAAGGGATACACCTCGTGGGCGATTGGACTTAGCATCTCCAGCATATGCTCTTGTATTCTTCGCAATTCCAATCAAGTTCACGCTGTATCCACGATGATGAAGGTGATTACAATCTCTCACATCAAAGCCATACATTAAAATAACATGATTAAACAATTCAGTGTGCATTATCTTTTCTTATATACAAAAGTTAAGTAATTTAAAAAGCTTGATCTAAAATTATTTCTTTTTACAAATAATTACATTTTAGGGTTACCATGACATTTGCCATGAAGTTTTTCTCTCCTTGCCTTGTTCCCTGGGTGAAAACGGCATCACTCATGTTGTGAAACAAAAATTGACAGATGACGAACTGCTGATGCTGCATAAATCAGCCAACACAATTGCCGAAGTTCAGAAGAGTTTGAAATTTTAATGGATCTAATGTCATCCATTGGTTATATATAACTAATTTGACGATTTTTTCTTTAAGAAATGTACTAAACGTTATCGAAGCGGCCCAAACTTTGATACTAGCATGATTAAATATTAAGTATAAGGTTGCGTTTTCGGTAGTAAAAATTTTAGTTCCTCAGCTACTTGTGTGTTTAAATTATTTTGATATGTGTATGAGTGTATTTAATTTTATTAGTCACAATATTTAAAAAAAAATTATGTATGAATACATAAACGAAAATAGAACTAAAAAAAGACAATTAAGCTAGTAATTTTTGCAAAGAAAAATTAAATGAATGATGGATGGATATATGAACCAGATCATATTGAGCGCCTAAGCTATTTATTGATATCAGTATTACTCGCAGAGCTTTTTATTTCAATACCGAATTCATATGAATTTTACTTAGACTGCAACATGAAAATTGATACCTTTTATGTGTACTTTAAAGCTACCAATGTATTTTCAGACTTTGTGTACCATTATTTATGCATTTTAACTGCTAATGCGTATTAATATACTGCAAAAATAAAATTGTGCACTGGAACTGTGATTCATATTCAATGAATTATAGATAATGTATTCGTGTATATATTCATATATGATAACTTCGAATTAAAATCTAATTTTAAACTCTGATCGGCATATTCTAGGTCAGGAATATGTTATTTGTTAAGTAAAACCAAAAATCAATTGTTTCATGAGCATATTATTTTATTATGAAATTCTGTTTCATTCATCTTAATATACAAAATAAATTAAATTAATGATAAATGATTAATTATTATTTCAATCATTTTCGATTAAAAAAGGTATTTGTCGTTACCATAGTTACTTAAAGGCACCTGAACGTGTGCATTTCATAAGATTCAAATTAAATGGCAGTTTTCAATTTTAACCATTTATATTAATATTTTGATACTTGTTTGATGCTAATTTTATTTAGTGTGAAAATGACTTTATTGAAAACGATTGTAAAATTAAATAATAAATTATTGTTTAATTTAATGTCTCAACGTTATAGAAGTGTTATTTCCCCGAAGTTATTACTCCCATGCAAAAGTCAGGTTGAAAATCCATGTTATCCAAAAAAGAAGTAAGATTTGCTAAAATTAATTTTGATGTAACTGATTAAAATAAAAATAATTATTATAAATACATTTAGAAATAATTGCCCGACAGAACCAAAGTCACCATGGATAGATATGAGGAGAATTGAACCAGAATATTCAAATAAAATTACAGTAGTTGGCGCTGGAGCAGTTGGTACAGCTGTTGTGGAAGCTGTTTTATTTCAAGTAAATATTTAAGTATAATAAATCTACTGTATATATAGATAGTATATGTATAGTATATATAATCGCTATATACAATATATGTAATAATTACCATCATCAGTCACTATTATTTGCAAAATAAAACATATTTAATATATTCGACAGAAGATTTGCACGAATGTTGTTCTTATTGACAACGATGCCCGTAAATTAGAAGGAGAAGTTTTAGAATATCATTACTCCGAAAGACTTCTTCACGGTTGTAAAATTGAAGGAAGCACTGGTGCTAAATCTTATCATTTATCGATAAAATAGTTTCCATACAGAATATCAAAACTTACATATTTAAAATGTTTTCTTATAGATATGATGGCGTCATGTAACTCTAAAGTTATTGTAGTAACTGCAGGTGCAAGACAAAAAGGAAACCAAACTAGGTTAGATGTACTGAAAGAAAATATTGAAATTTTTCAACATATTATACCTCAGTTACATGAATTCAGTCCGAATGCCATTTTCTTGGTAGTTTCAAATCCAGGTTTCTGAAATTTTAATTAATTTAAATAGATATAAAATAAAATACTTAATAATTAGCACAAAAAATTACATAATTTGAACATAAAATAAAATCTTATTTTACAAGGCTATTAACAATAATAATAAAAAATAAATTAATTAATGTTATCACAAATGTAATGGAGCCAAGAATATTTTGAATTTTTATTGTGTAGTATTGAATAAATTATGTATTCACAAATAAGATAATAGTTTAATTTACTTTTACATTAAAATTAATTTTATTGATATATTGTTACGTTTTGAGTTCAGTCGATGTATTATCATGGGTTACTTGGAAACTTACCAATTTGCCATTTTACAAAATTATGGGATGTGGAACTTATGTTGATTCTATGAGATTTTGTTCACTGTTAAGCAAACATTTGAATTGTGATCAAAGAGATATTCATGCAGTTATTTTAGGAGAACATGGCAATTCTCAAGGTATTATTTAAAAATGAACTATATTTTTACTATGTCAATAATTTATTATACAGTTTTATAATTAACGTTTTTATTCGGCTTATTTAAATGCTTTATTTTAAATTTCAATATGAGCGTGTTTTTATACGCATGCGAACAATCATTTGATAAGTTTTATATTTGACCGTAAGTCGGTAAATGATTCGTACCATCTTATCATTTAAGCAGATGAAATAAAAATTGCTTGATATATCAATTCGAAAATATTTATTTAATATTAAATGACATTTTACAAATTATTCACATATTAATTGATATTCATAATTATATAACATTCAACATAATATTATTTAGACAATTTTTTAATTATATTATAAAACCTTGCGAGAATATACACTATGTTATATGTATATATGCAATATATTTTTATATAAAATAATAATAATTAAATTACGATTCTTTTATTATTTATTCTCTTTATTTTTTAATACAAATTCCAAATAATAAAAAAATTGCTTATAGAAGAACATTTTCCAACAATGAAAACAATATAGCTAAATTATATCTTGATTTCAGTTCCAATATGGTCATCTGTTTATAATAAATCTGAACAATTACGCAAAAGATACCCAGATTGTGGACTTTGTCCTGATGATCCTTTTTACCAAATCGCTGAAGATGTTAGATTAAGGTATAAAATATTAATTTATAAATTTTAATATAAAATTATATTCTTTGATTAATTTTAAATATATTTAATATATTAATAAAATATTTTTGAAGATATTAATTTTATGTGAACAAACTTCATTATTAAAAACCAATTCTATTTCATTGTTTATGTAGTGGCTCAAAAATAAGGTGCTTAAAAGGATATACAAGCACTACTGTTGGGCTTTGTGTAGTAGATATATTGAAAAGTTTACTGTACAACGTATATAAAATAAGACCCGTCTCTATGTTGGCACAAGTAATTAAATATTAGATTAACAATTAGATTATTATAAGTGCTCGGAATGGTATAAAAAACTATAAACTTTGCAGGGACTATATGGCATTGATAAAGAGGTCTTCCTCTCTGTTCTTTGCCAAGTTGATAGCAATGGCATATTTAGAGTATATAATCAGCCTATTGATGAACATGAACAAAAATTAATGCAAGCGTCAGCAAACACATTACACGAAGCGACAGGTGAAATCAAATTCTGCTAGTAATATCTGTATTTCGCGGTCGAAATTCAACGAGAGAATTCAAAATCAGTCTGTGATTTAATATTCATTTTGAAATTTCATATGTTATGTCGATTCGTTTGTTGTATTTCATGGTATCAAACTACAATTACTCCGTAAAGCTGTTATTTCGTTTTGTGAGACTGCAAATTTTAGAAGGGTTGTCTTTTTACATTCTGTATTATGTCAATGTTTTAATTTGAAATACAAAAATAAAAGATGTAAATAAAGTAGAATACATTGTATTTTTTTCTATATCAGTAATCACATTTTATCTATTATGAATGAAAAAATTTCTTCAATTTGAAGTGACATTGGCAAATTGCTCATCACAGTAAAACATTGTAGCAGATGATAGCAAAAACTATCTAATACGGGATACCGTGTTCCCTAATTTACAGTAAAACAAGAAAAGACCGGAAATACTATATACTCATGAAGAATTACATTGTCATTATTGGAATTTCACAGGAACGTGCATATTGATAACATTAACCTCCAGGGTAAATGATTCGAAGGTCACCAAGTCGGGTTGACACCCTGTCGGCGTACGTGTGTATTGAAAGATTGCACTCACGTCACCTTTTACAAGTACACTAAGAAGTATTAGTGATGAGTGCCTCAACTATGCTTTTGAAGGACTTCCTGCGACCACATCACATCGTTACAGCCTAAAAAATATGCCAATGAGATCGGCCAATTATGTACCATCTCTTTTACATAAAAACCAAGGCAAGCTTAAATGTGAAATTTATAAAATTACACATCAAATTGAAACAAAATGACTGGCAAGTGGAATTTTTGAACTACTCTAATTGCGACTAACTGCTTCATTCTATTTCTCGATCGAGCTATAATGACTGAATATGAAAGACTGGTGTCTTGTGTGCAAGCAGATTGAACAAAAAAGTGAACTGCTTGTCGTAATTGAGTATTATCTTTCATTAGTTTTTCGTGGCCATGAATCATCTTTCTCGTAAGAAACGGTTTGTCTCGAGCTGAGTCGCGTTCAAATACTCACAAGAGAAGGTCTCGAGCGACAATCTCCTTTCCTTTTGCAAAAGAAAGAGAATTGCCTGCAAGTGTCGCGCATAAGCGCACATTAGTTTGTACATTCTCATATTTCGCTTTACGTATGCATCCGCGTTGGCACATCAATGTAACGATCGCGCCTAAGTGCCAACGTTCAATATGTTCCGACATATATCTTGCATTCGATTCTAGTATACAAGTCCGAGGAAAGAAAATACGGGCCAGTTCGAATCTAGCCGCAGGCTAGGCCATGGCAAGGTGAACTTAAGCTATTTAAACTGATTCACAAGAGACGTGTCAGCCGATCATCAATTGGTCCCTTTAAATCTGCACTCTTAACAGGATGCAAACGTCTTAAAAACACGCAAGCACGATCGCGACAATTAGAACATAAAGTGATTTTGGATTACGTAACAATCGGCGTTAAATCCACTAGTTGAATGATATATAAAAGTTATATAATTCTGCAAATTGTTCGCCGGTTTCAATTTGCTCCAGGAGAAATCTTACACCGTTTGAAATTAATACAAACGAATCATGAAAAATGTTTATTATTTTTGGAAAGTCAGTCTTATTTGAAAGTAGAAGATCCTTGAACTAGAAACCGCCACATACTTTTGGGTGACTTGCTGTGACCATGGTTGTGGTGTAGTCAAAAAGTCGCAGTTCACCAGTTGGCAATTCAAATAAATCCGAGTGTCGTTAGTTTCCACATAGTTAATCGCGACTCACAACTGTGGGTCCCAAGTAATCTGCGTACGCACCTGACCCAAGTGGAGGTGGTATCTCAGGTCCCAGGTGGTAACCGTTCTCTACTGGTCCTCTCGCACCCAACAGCGGGGCTTGGTGCTCGGTTAGTAGACTGTCGGTCGCTCTTCGGTCAGTTGGTTAAGGTTCATTTGTCGAAGTCACTCCGGCCGATGACAATTGCAACCGCACAAAGTGGTCCCCCGTAGGAACGCGAGAGTTAAGCGCGGCACACGCGCCGCATGTGTGCGCGGGTGTTGTAGTTCGAGCTGGACTGGCACAAATCGAAAGTGGCCATTATATTCAATTCACATACCGTCTCTTATTGTTAGTTGTTTTTTTGTTAAGAATTGTCACGTGGAATAGTATAAATAATGACCATATCATACGCTAGTGAAGTGCCGAACGGCTCCAGCTTCGGCTGCTTCTGGAGAATATTGCTCAAGTAAGTTTCACAATTCAGTAGAAATTAGAGAGAGGAGAGTGTATTTTGGGATCGTTCCAGTTTCGACAAATGACAAGGAATTATTATCAATGCACTGCGTTTAAAAAACTTTTAATTGGCGAAAAAATAAACGTTTGAGAATATTAATACTAGAAGTAATAAACATGAAAATGTGAGACTAAATAGTTCAATTACTTATTCGTGGATGCTTTAGAAAATACTTTCTGTAGATATTCACTATGATTTTAATGATACCACACGACGTTTAGGCGTTCACTCAGTTGACGATGTTTCCTAGTCAGACTGGAGTATTGAATAGATAAAATATATGAAATTCGATAGAAAATTGGTATATTCACAAATATGTCATGCGTGTATTTAGAGAAGTTTATTATGAACATAAATTCTCGACTGGGCTTAGATACTACATTTTTAACTCCATTATATTAAAACTGATAAAAAATGATACAGTGATTTATATGAAAGTTATGGAGCGAATTTTATTTTAAACTATAACTAATCAAACTCGCATTAAATGAAAAGTTGAAATCAACATACTCATATTGTCATTTTCAAGTACTACTTGTTGCTTAATCTTAAATGGGAGAGCTGCATTGGTATGATTACCCAAAAGAATAATCGGTACTTGTAATGAATTGAAATGTTATTATTGCTAAATAATATAAAATATAAGTTATTAAGAAATTTATTTCAAGTTAAATTTAACGATAAATATTTATGATGAAACTCGAAATATGTTATTATAATGATACTTATGAATATTTTAGGGTGCTATATGAATTATTCGCTAATTTTAATTAATTAATTGATTAAATAAACTAGTTTTAACATAATAAAATACTCGATGTAATATGCTAGAGCATAAAAATGTTAATATTTTTCATTTTTACATGAAACAGGTTTTCAAATGAAAATGAAAAGAAAAAATTATGATAATAGGCCAGTATACATGAGATGCAAAAATGATTCAAATTGTTCAGCAGCAATTCAATTAAATTATTTACCATGAAAGCATGATAACTATTTCCATTTAGTTCCACTGAATAGTTCACTGTAATTTTTCACATTTCAACAATGTTTAAATCTTCTTTTAAATAATTTTCATCCGAAATGTTTCTTAGTTCTATTCAGCAGAACGTATACATTAAACAATCATAGTTTAACAAAAAATTGTATGAATAATTCTCGTAATTCAAATTCCACAAATCATAATTGAATCGAAAATTTAAAAAAAAAATGAAAATTATGCAATTTTAAAAATATTTAGATCAAAATTTTTCTTTGTCGATAAATATTAATTATAAATAAATAAAGTAGATGTTTGTTTTAAATTATTTTTTATTATAGAATAAAACTTATCCTTAAAATGAAATTGATTATACATTTATTAATTAATTTTTAGAAAAATCGAATTCATTCTATTCATAAAAATATCACATATATTTTACGCTTTTTCATATGATAAATACATTGCTTTTTTAAAATAATTTTCGTATAATAGTTTATTTTATACGAAATAACTTCGATTTTAGTAATTTTTAATATATTATTTTATAAGTGTATACATATTCACAAAATCTGTCACTTCCTTATGTCAAACTGATAATGATTTGTAAGTGTAATTAGAGATCAGCAGGTAATTGAAATTCCATATGTACTCATTGCATATATAGTCTTTATGCTCTACTGTCAATAACACAGAATGATAATAGGGATTTTTAAAAATAAATTTTTTCATCAAAAAATTGAAAAAAAGTATTATCTTATGTTTTTTAGATCTTTTTATTTACTTATTTTTTGTTAGATTCATTTCATCTAAGAAATTATTTAAATTGTTTTACTTAGAAAATCGTTTATATATAAAAAAGTATTAATGGTTTTTCGTAGACAAAACAAAACAAAGAGCAAACGGTACACAAGTATAATTTTTTTTATCGTATAAAATAAATTTTAAATTGTATTAGACCACTTGTACGAATATTGATACAACTTATTGTCCAATTCATTATTAATGCAGATGTGAAATTTTACGTAAATATTCATCATAATCAAATCGACTGCTTCGAATAATGTTTATTCAATGTTTTATTTTCTCAGCCACTTCATAAATTATTGAATTTGTTGATCTGTTTGTGTCAATTTCCTGTTTGCCGTAACATCGAAAAATTCTGTATGTGCAATATCCCAATGTATAAAAATTGCATTATAAATGTATTTGTTTTAATCTTTAAACATTCTGATTTAATTATGTTTTATCCTGTTATTATATGTATTTTTATGTATCTTATGCAATATAGAAACTGAACAATAAATGTATGTAATTTTATGTATGTGATTAAAAGAGTATATAATGAGAGTAATTTGTGCAGTTTATAGAAGTATTAGTCACTCGTTACAGAAACGGTTGAAAGGAAATGGTTCCCAGACAAAAAATCTGTCAAATTGTGTGTTTATAATATCAATATTAAATTTTATTATCTTTTAAAATTTAAAATGATTGATTAACCAATATACAGTTAACAACAAATAATAAATGCGAAATACTTTTAATAGTTATTATTCAGTTAATTATCGTTTATTCATTCATCAGATACAGTAAATAAAGTAAAAAATGACATGTTATGACACTGTCTGTATATTGTGATGATGAAATGAAAAGAGAATGAATATATATATAACTAATTCTTGCTGCAACTAGGTATGGTGTATTAATTATAAAAAAAAATATGAATTAAACGTGACCTTAAATTATACTTTAAATCTGTTTTATTTTATACGCTGTTTTTAAATTTACAGAAAAATGTTAATAGTCAAGAATA
>JABFQD010002939.1:0-14177 GCA_022817045.1 Psix sp. ZL-2020 | reverse complement strand
ATTGAAAAATGCTTCCTTACACTCATCCCATTATTCGAAGAAGACGGGTGGTTTGATTTAATGTGTGGAGCCGTTTAGTGTACCCCATGAAACCACCCATGAAACAAAATCAATTTTTTTTATTATAAATCTCATTTACGCGATGGTTCGTCACACGGTTGATGAGCGGGTCTGACTTCTGTGTGATTCCGCCGGGAGGAAATATAAATTATTTAATAATTAAAGGGACAAGACCTTAATTGCGAATCGGCAGTTGACGGCAGCGGCGAGCCAATGGGCGATTTGAGCGCGCGTTCTCACGGCATAGGTCGGACAAATTAATATAAACATAATAGCTTACAGTTTAGGGACTTTTTTTAGATACTGGCGATATTAGATACCACAATATTAGATATATTGTGGCGAGGGTGGCACCACGTCGTTAAGGTAGACCAGAAATCGCTTAGACACGGCGGCGGTCGGAGGCGTTCGGCGGCGGCAATCGACGGCACAATGACGCACTTTGTTTCAAATTTGCGGTGCAAATTAATGTATTCGTGGAGAGCAAGCGATAGGGGCTTTACAGGGCAGAACAGGGCACAAAACTAGGGGCAACTGGAGTGGCAAAAGGGGCGCGAATAGGACAAAAAAGGCGAAATACGGGAACGGCGAAACGGCGTTCCGCGGATCAAGTAACACCGGTTACAGGTTTCAATAGTAAAATAATAAATATTTTAACTTTTTTATATTTAATAGCTTCTTCGAACGTTAAAAATCAACATTTGTTCGTATTTGAAAAGAGACCGGTAGTGCTAACAAAATAAAACACTTTTTAAATCATGTTTTTTGTACTTGGCCAGTTTTTTGTACGGTGTCTCTTGGTGAACTTCCAATTGATATTTTATGTGAGATCCTATCTAAGGCGTGCTCTACAAAAATATAAAAATATGAAAAAATTGTTGACATTAACATTTTGAAATTTTTGGTTTTTCATCAAAGTCACTATAAAATTTGTAGTTTGTCTCAGCGCATACAAAAATTTGAAACATTATATACGTATAAGACTTATAACTGATACTGCATGAATAAATTTATTCTATTCTGTAAATAAAGAAGCTACCATTTTCTCAACTCGCTATCGTCCTACTTGAAAGAACTTCTTATTGGATCCAACATTATATCTAGTGATTTTGAAGTATATGTTTGCAAGAAATTCTTCCAAATAGAAAGATTTTTTAAATCATTCCAAATTTGAGACTGCAGAGACTAAAATTTGACCATGAGAGAATTTATTACGATTGAGTTAATAACTGGAAACAAACTTGAAACTTGTAAATTAATACGTAGAAAATGTGGGGAAACATGAAAATAGGATTAATATTGAAATTCTCGGCAGTAAGAAAGTATTAGATATTTACTTAATGAACTTTTTCTCTTATAGCTATTTCATCTATTATAACCAAGAGATGATGTGGCTTTAAATTCGTGAGAACATTTACAAAAAACAAGCAAGATTAGGAGAAATGATAAGTCACTTTTCTTAGTGAAGTATTAAATAAATAAGATGCATGAATATTAGTAAGACGCATTAAAGATAAACTTAGTTCCAGCGGAGTGGATATGGAATTATTTTGTATGCACTCTGTTAAAGACGCATTAACACCCAAAGTGAGTAAAAGAAGCATGATTAACTCAATAGTAAAAGTATTCACGTTCCTTTGGTATCAAGAATTGTTATCATTTTATTATCGTGATATATACTTTCAAAATGAATGTATTGATCGTAGAAAAACGGAGCATAGTACAAAAGTGAGATCAGACAAACTTATCTGGAAAGTTCATCGATTGATTGCTGTGTCTTCCGAAATGATGAAATTCCTCTCATACCATAATTTCAATTTCATTCACCCAGCTTACGTTATGACGACACTTTGAAGTAATAAATAACAAAGCGGGGAAGCCGACCAGGCCTGACTGGTGACGCTACTTTCTGAATTTAAAATCTATCTGTAGAATTTTCCTAATTACTATCTGTGACTATCATATTTCTAATTTTACTAAGTTTTACTGAAATTTATTTGTTGTTTTTTTACCATTGTGAAAGGGTTAAGAAAGGTGAAACTACGTATTTATAATTTCAGAAAATGAACTAGGTATGATCTTGATTAAATGTCACATGTAAGTTCGTTTTTTAAGCTTACTATTGCAAAGATTGCTTTTACCATTTAGTAAATTTTGGTTTTTTTCCAGTAAATTAGTTCGATTTTGTAAGAATTTTACCTAATTTGTGATTTGCATTCATTCTAAGAAATGACAATAGTCACTAAAATTATCCGGTGGTCAGCAAATACAAATGATTCTTCAAAACATTATAGCTTTCCTTGAATCACGTAGATAATGTATTTTGTTAACAATCCATTACTTTGAAATTAAAAATACGTTTGTTTCTCATAGGAAGCAAGAAGACTTAGAAAAATTGACAATAGACAATTTAGAAAAAAACTTATAATTTTATTATGTCGTTTGATACAGATTATTAATTACAAAGCAGTTAATAATTTCAATTTAGGACCCATGCAAAGAAATAAAATCATATTTATGTCAAAATAACGTTAACAAAAGTCAATTTGACCTGAGGCAACGATAAAAGTATCAGGTTAAAACCATGTCAAAATTAAAAAAAAAGTCGAATTGACTTCATTTTAGAATATTATTCCAACATGTTTTGCTGATATTAGTATTACCTTAAAGATTTATGTATTTTTTTTTATTTCATTGTAAAACATATGCTTAAAGTTAAAATTTTTAATTTTTTTATATTTATAATGAATTATATTATACTAGTTAATCATCAACGTGATTTGCAAATTGAGGTTAACCTAGATGTTATTAATATACTTTTTATTGAATTTGCAATAAATCTTAATTGTCCATATTATTATATGTTTTCTGTGATCTGACTTATGAAATATGATAAATTTTTTATCTAACATTTATTAAAGTTAATTTAATGAATTAAAAATACAAATTTATGAAAAGAAACCATTTAGTTTCATTTTATGCTTTAGTTTATTAACTAAAACCTGTGCAAGGAAGATGTGTCTTTTTGACTTGCAATCGTATGGAAGACTAGCAAATTTATCCATGAAATCACATAAGTAATTATAGACTACAAATGAGTTAGTAACTATACAATTCATAGAAAATATTTTTATAAATAAATGTTTTTATATTCAAAAAACATTTAACTCAACTTATTTCATACTTTTTACATACATGCCTTCGAAAAAAGTAATATATTAGACTTCGATATAACCCAAAATACAGACTTAACTAAACTAAGATAAAGTTTGATTTTTTAACTAATCCATTTCATATTTCTAATATCATGGATTACTTGATGAATTAAAAAATTATAATAATATCAATGTAATATTATAGATCTTTGGTTAATAATCAATTTATATTACCAAACTTTCACTAAAATTTGTTAAACATTAATA
The DNA here is from genome assembly GCA_022817045.1 of Psix sp. ZL-2020. Taxonomy (NCBI): domain Eukaryota; kingdom Metazoa; phylum Arthropoda; class Insecta; order Hymenoptera; family Scelionidae; genus Psix; species Psix sp. ZL-2020. The sequence goes on along the minus strand of JABFQD010002939.1, from coordinate 10,695 downwards.
AAACAGACTCAAACATTCAGTTATTAAGATAGACAGTAATACTGGTTTTTAAAAAGTTTTATTAGTGACCTCGATATAATGTCATCAGTCAACGTGTTATCAAGATTGTTCATTATCGTTAGTTGCAAACGTTGTGTTGAGGTTAGCAATAACAACTATTTGCATGTCTAGCATGTCTATAGTTGTCATAAGTTAAACGATTTTATTTTAAAATTAAACTATTCATTGAGTTGGAAATTCTGGCATTAGATTAAGTTATAACAAGGTCTCCTTATGAGTTCAATATGATGTTCATAAAATCAATATAAGGTATTCATATTGGCATGATATTTGTATTTTTGCATGAGACATTATTTCGGAAATCGAATACTATGGTTATTCGAACATCAGCATACTAATTCAGTTACTTCTGTAAGTTTAAAACGTCAATATAAGGTGGTATCAATATTATATACTTACGACTATAATCGAAATTCTAAATTTTTAAATTCTAAACAATCGTTTTCTAGATATGAATAAAGCGGCATTCGTTCCTTCAAAATTAGAAACGAAAATCAAACCATACGTGGAAATACTTAATGAAGTAAGTCGCTACAACTCCAGATTTAAGTTGCCTTCGTAGCACTTCGCAATAATGATCTAAGATCATCTTGGAAGTTTCAAGAGTTAAATTTAACATTAAATGATTTATTGATTTAAATTAATCTTATTACTTATAACTTTTGATTAAGAGATAAATTAAATATTATTCATTTTATCTCGTATTCTGTTGTAATCATGGTATGTGACATCTATCTTGATGGCTAATTAAAACCTCACATTAATATCATCGCCTCCTATGAAGAAGGGCTTATCTCAAAGGAAAATTTCAGATAGTCTCTTCTTTGTGGAAAATGTCGACAAATACTTACTATATTCATCTTCCTATATTAATTAAGAACCATTATTTTAGTGGAATCTATAATGTAATATATTGCCATGGTGCTGTATCAGTTCGAGATTTTGATGTTGTAAATAATAATTTTTACTCGGTGCTTGAGATGTTGTTGAAAAACACTTTTAAACTAGCACAAACAAGTTTATGTATATAATATATATTAAAACTAAAAAAAAATTCTAAAAATCAATTAAATTTAAGAAAATTAATTCTATTCTAAAACGTTAATGTAACAATTTATGAAAGCTCGAATCTAATTTTTAGAGCCATCATAAAGCACAATGTAGATGAAACAGAAATTTTTCACCAGACTTAAAATTTGGTCTATCAAATAATAGAGGTTTTAATTGTTCAATTAATATATCCAAAATATATTAAAATTTTATTGTTATTATATTACGATTTTGACGTGACCTATTCCTTGAAGATTATTTCTGAATGTGTATATTGGCAATCTAATGTAGAAAATTCAAAGTTGCTGTGCTATATATATTATTCTAATTAATTTGTTAAAAGTGAGTTAATATATCACGTTATAAAGTAAAATTTGGTGTTTTTTCAGCATATTTAATATTAAAATTTTAATGCATGATAAAAATGCATTAGTATATCGATCAAAAAAGAAAACAATTTATTTTCTTACTTCAATCGAATTAGTTATTTTTTCAGTATAAACTTGTCTAATCTGTATCTTTTCGTATGATTCAATAAGCAATATTCGTAAATATTTTACACATCCACAAACTTAAACCTCTTTTTGTTAAGCGATATAAAAAGAAATAGAATAGAATATCAGATTATCGCTTTTATAAATAAATATAGTTGCAATATTCATGATTATAAACTTATATCTTTATTACGATTCTTAAACATATGCAAATATGCCTCCCATATAATATATATTATATATATATTAGATGGAGCTATCAACCATTAAAAATTGTTTCTTAAGTCCACGCTTACGAGAATATATTTTTAAAAGTATATTTGATAAAAATTTTGTGATAATAATTTTTCACAAAATAATATATTACTATGTTTTCTACTAATCAATGATGTTCCATGTAAACCTTCAGATTTATTTGCGGGGATGGAAAACTTTCTAGCAATATTATTGCTAGAAGTAACCCTGCTTTTTTATTTCTGTTATAACCTGTTTAATTCAGACCTTTTTGATGTTTAATTTAAATTAAGCTAAGTAATGTAGAATATCGCTTGGTTTACTGCATATTCTTGGGTTTGGACTATCAATATGTTCCGTACAATAATGAAGTGTCTATAGGCACTTCTTTTATCTCGTCGTATTAATTATTATACTATTACAACTATCATTGTTATATTTTGTTTTAATCCTATCTTATCATATGACTAAAGAAAATTAATTTTGAACTAGTAATTGGAAGATTGAAATATAATGGAATAAGTCTTCAATTATAATTGTCTAAATGTGAATCTAAAATAACTTATCTGTAGCGAAGTAGGGACTTACTTAATGTATAAAAAAATTTATAGTTATCTAGATTTACAGTAAGTTCATGTAAGTTGAGGCACAGAAATCTGAACACTTCCAAATGAGCTTATTGATAAAGATCTAAATTTAAACCGAAACAGTCTACGATCCACCAATAATTGCATCTGGGAGCTCCAGAAAATAAGTGGATTGATTCATTTCTATGGAAACAAAATGAAAGAACAAAGCGAAGTCAGAATTATCCATTTGGAAACGCTCAGGAGTGTGACTGAAAATTAATGATCCAAAATGAAAGCCAACAAAGTTTTATATTTCTTAAGGATAAGACTTACAATAATAAATAGTAAATTATGGAATTCAAAATTTTCTTGTTTATTTTATTTTAATTTCACTTATTTAATTTTTATATTCGACTATTTTCATTTTACTACGATTTTCTTGTCTCATTTTCTTGCAATAATTGACCACATGCCTTTGAAGAATCTTCTTTTACACTCTTGCAAATAGTTTTATAATTCTGAAGACAATGATAATATAATAACCATTTGTTAATAATAATTAAATGAATGATGTATTTGATCATTCTAAAGTCTTTTACTCACACAGTAGAAAAATTTTTTTGTTACATTAATTATTACATTATTGACTAGTCTTAAGATGCCTCCAAAGCAATAAGTAATGTGTTGGAAAAATTTTACGTAATTATCTAGACAAAAAAACAACATTTAGTTGATTTAGCAATTGTTACAACGTTGGGTTGATGTTGGCTAAAGCTGTGGCTTCCAGTAATAACTTGAAGCAAGTAAGGGCATTTGTAGTAAGGACATTTATTAACGTCATACAAAAAAAGTATTCAAAAATCTGAAAATCGTATCTTTTGTACGGTTGTTTTATTATAAATTTTAAGTTTATATTCCTTAGTTTGTAGTCGTCCGAAATGACATCTCCTCAGTTTTTACGATTTTTATTTTTCACAAATTCGATAATTCACTAATCTATAGTTTATCTGCATTTAGATCAAATTTCTGTTAGAAGTTTATTACCCTGAGAGATCTTAAGAGATAGAAATCTGATAATCTTAAGAGACAAAGGGTCATCGCTTGCGACTCGCACATTTCAAGAACAGGTAATAACTTCCTCTCTGAAGAACTATGACTCCAGCTATTTTACTTGTAAAATAAAGCGTTTACTTCGAGAAGATTCTAGTGAAGGACAAATCAATTTTGTCTTAACATTTTCTAGCGTAGCAGCGTTTTCCCTCAGATTCGCTATCTGCCGGTCAAATGATATCGCTGTGCAATTTATGAGTTAAGGGTTTAAATTAAGCTTGATTTAATACTTTTGTGTTTTCTTTCACTTACGTCACCCTATCCTTAGCGAAATGATTTGTTTTAAGATTTTAAAAACAAAATCGGCGTTTTGGAAGACACGATTATTATCCTAGAAAAAATGCGCCAAAGACCCAAGTAAAAATTTAGATAGGAGTCCATATATGTAATATATATGGCACATATACGCCCCATACGTGTGGCATATATGGCCCTTACATGTTCAAAATATTTCCCTTAAATGGTTCATATTCAAATTTCAGTTATTTATTGTTCCAAATAACAAAAGTACCCGTACAATTAAAATTGGTTACAAAAATAATGAATAATTTTTCTATCATAAATTGACAATATAAAATTAAGTAAATTATTTCAATTATAACAAATCTGTTTATTGGTTTACAATATTGAACAATTATATATTACTTTATTATAAAATAATTCGATTATTGTTTCACAGCATTTAAAATAAAAGTAAGTATCGTCAATAACTAATTATTAATAAATAATATCAAACATTTCACATCAGTTGACGATCATAAATAGAAAAATGTAAATCAGATCGAGCACCATTAGATCGAGTAAGTCTCAAAATCCATATATGTATGGATTTTGAGATTTGCAATATGTGCCACATATGGCAAATAATCCATATATATGCCATAAATGGCACATATATAAAACACATACGACCCATATATGACACACATATATATAGAGACCTATATAAATTTTTACTTCGGGACTTCTGGCTCCGCAATAACACCAATTCACAGTGACGCTACTGTGATCTCGCGGATTGATTGACACCAAACGATTCAGAATTGTGGTTCGCGGAGGTGTAATGTTTTCTAAGAAATACATGTGTACGATGCAGGAATGATAAATTTCGGCTGTTAGTGGAATCACTTAACGGGCATTGTGCCAGTGCAGTTCGCGATTTGATTTCGATTTCGTTCGCCGAGGACCCGTTCAAAATCCTAAAGGATAAGTTGAAAAAGACGTGGTAATTTTTGAAGCGGAAGTACATTGGGGATCACACTCCGCTAAAAGTCCTACACCACCTTAAATTGCTCACTGAGTACTCAGTCGTGGATGACATCATCAAAACACTTCGGATAACTTATAGGAAATTACTTTCAATTACTTATTGCATTTTTTGCGGACAGCGTAATCGAGACGCTTGGATCAACGGCGACTCAACCAAGATAAAATTTTGGCGATTGCCAAATATAAGTCACAGCCGTGCGATATCTTTTATATCTAAGTAATCTCCTAAATTAATAATTCGCATAGCAAAAAACAATTTCGCAGTTGTTCGAGATCGTGCGGTTGTTCATAATCAAATAATCAGTTTGGTGGTATGTGCTATAGTACTACCAGCGATTCAGGAACCACATACAGAAAAATAATCTAATCTAAATAAATTCTGATGGACAGAAATATCACGTTTGTTTTGATAGACACTAGTACCGATTTGTGCGTGTTTCCTCGGATTTTAGTAAGTGACTGTCAGATGGAAATCGAGCACGATCTAACCGCGGCTAGCGACACCACCATCGCCGCCTAAGGATCACTTCCGCTAATGCTCAATTCTGGATTCGAGGTCTTATGGTTGCGGAAGTTTCCAAGTTTACGACTTGTTAGTGGAATTGTGAGGAGGTTAATTTCTTGATCGAAAGTGTAAGTATCATCGGCAGAAAGGTCTAGTGCGTCGCAATCACGAGAATTAAAGTGATATCAGGAATTTTGAATGTTTAATCTCAGCATAAACTGCGGCAAGAAACCGATTTGGTGCGAGACGTTGTGGTTTTGCAACAGCCAGTGGGCTAACTATGGTTTGCATGTGGTGCACCGTGGAGTGGGGATAATTATACAACGTCACATATTACTCGCGACAAATATTATATAGCGCCAAATTTGAATGGCGCCGAACAATTATGCTGCAGAAGTTGTATCGCACCGAATGAAAATAGCGCCGAATCCATATTCGGTGCAATGTACGTTCGGCGCTACTTTTTGCAAAATCACAACGTCTGACACCAAATCGGTGCTTCTCTGTAAAGAATTCTTCGAGTCTATGCTGCAACTGAACATTCGCCACCTATCCAAGAGCAGCTAGGTTTCTTCTCTCCTTCACATGGTACCACAGAAAGTAATTAGTACTGACTCTGTGACGAGTAGTAGATTCTCAAAGCGCGAACCATTTCTGACCGATACCTGGTGCGTCACATCTAGGATTTCACCCAGACACCGTACGGTAAGAGAATATTATTACAATTGACTTGATCCAGACGTACCATTAAGTCTCGGTCATACAGAGGGTTATGGAAAAACCCGTCATTGTAACGCCTTTTCAAGTTTCGAATTGTAAAATGCCGCTGAAGCATTCTCAGCGGTTCATCGAATTCGTCTATGTACAGGTGGACGATCTCTTGGTTGTGTCCTCGACGGAAAAAGAACATGCCGAGCACCTCCAACTTCCGTTCACATACCTCAAGGAGTACGGGATCATAGTTAACTCGGCTAAATGTTGTCTTGGTACTGCCGAGGTCAAGCTAGCAAATAATTCAATCACTTGTGGATCAGCGATGTTGCTATAATAAAAGTAAAATCGCTATACCGGATAAAATTTTTTTATCATTAAATTTAATAAAAAGATTTTTGTTAATATCTATTTCAAAATTCTTTACTTGAATTAATTAATTCTTATTATTGATGATTACGACTCGAATATTGTAACAATTCATCATAATTTCACGCTACATTATTTTTTATACTTTCTGTCGGTTGCAATTGCTTGGTTTTATTTCGATTAAATTATAACCTTATTATTGGTCATTTTTTTATATGATTGTGTTTCATTTCTACCATTAAATTTGCGGTGTTAAAGAATAATATATTTATAACCTCCCTCCCCCTCTTTTATGTAACTATAAATGTCGCGGCAACTTAAAAAATCGCTCTCTCCAGTGTGAACAATCCTTAGTTTCAATTATCAGCAGTATTAAAATTGTTTGGCTGAATGTTCAAACAGCATATCTTGTTAGTTAAATTTCATTACATTTTCGATGTTTATTGTATTGTTTCTGGTCAGTGCTCAACCAGTTAATTCATAAGAAGCATCAGAGATGTTTTTTGCACGTTGTTTTCATTCGACTCGAGCTAAATTTTGAAAGTCAGGATTGTATAATTCTCCAAGATCACATTTTCTGATTTTTTTAGAGAATCAATATAAGTCAAACATTAAAATATATTCAAGAGAAATTGCAATAAAATTTCGAATTATTTTTAAGACCTTTTAACAATATTTGATCAAATAAAAAAACTACTTCTAAAAATTTGAACTTTTATCTTAATTTATCATATTTAATTATTGACACAAATTTCTTTGGTTTTTCGATTTTCAAACTTTAGTTCTTCGATTCTTATACTTTTGTTTTTCGATCATGCGAACTTAATTTTATACCCAAGCAATAGAATTTTTTCAAAACGTATAGAGATTGATGTTACACAATGTTTTCTTGATATATTGTAATATAACTGCAGTTTGCTTTTTGATTCAAAATTTCTTTAAGATCACATTATTTCTTAAAATTTTCAATAAACTTGTTTATTAAAACAAGTTCAAAAAACAACCGGTAAAATGGTAAAATTTTATTCTATAGTAATAGATCACCGCGGACATCCTTCACTAGTACTTAGAGTGTACTAAATTAATCCTGTATAAAATAACGATATAGAAATTTGTAGACCTTGCAGAATAATTTATCCTCTATTAGGATGTAATGTTGGATTATAGTTCTACATAGGATAATTGTAGAATGGCATTATTTTGCATTAAAATTTAATGTATTGTATTACAAATTAAGAATTATGATATATGAGCGAAATATGTAATTTGAATTATTTTGATATCTGTCCAAGATACCATTTATGAAGAATATTGCAGAAATCTTTGGTACTTATAAGAACATCTAATTTTGTAAATCAAATTGAACATTTTTATGTCAGAAGAATTAGACAAATAATATGATTTATAATTAATAAATAAAATATAAAAATATAATAAAATTAGTTTCAATGGGTTCTCATTAAAGTTCTAAACAATTAAAAAATGAGATAATGTACCAACATACATGTCAATGATAAAAATAACTAAAGCTTAACAATGATACACCTAAAGGAGTCATTGATGTTTTAAAAACTACGTTATTGCTATGATCACAAATGGGGTTCGAAAAACATATCTTTATTAACTTTTAAATAATTACAATTAAAACATTTCAAGTATATTAAAAACCTCATGCTTTATACAGTAGAGCGTTTTTGATTGAATTCATCATTCTTACTAAATTGAATTAATTTTTATGGTACTCAGGTATCCAGTCTCGATTCCAGTTCTGATCAGCTGTTATGCGAAACTATGTGTATATTCATACAATATGCAACGCAGTAGTACATCCTGACTGATTAACCTACATTATCAATACGTTAGTGTGACCTCTGTTTCGAATAGAGGGTATAAAGTAGGTCAAGGCTATTCTTCGACAAATGATTTAATACCGCGAGTATTCAAATTTTATGAAAATTAAAGTTTTTAAAATCGAAATCAATTACGTACATTGGCAAATTCTGCCTTTATACAGTAATTCAGGTGACTATTAGTAAGAAATGTGAGCTTTATTCATGCCTTTATTCAATCCTTTGTACATCTCCATCAAAATCATCCTCCTTACAAAAAAAAGTCATGAATCGTCGATTCTTGACGTTTCATGACTTGTATGGTTAAACCTTAAGGATTGAAAAAGTTTGGGGGGGGGGGGGAGCTCATTAGAAAAGTAGAAAAATTAAATCTTACGTATTTATAAAATTCACATGATTTAATTGTAAATAGAACATAGAATTTAAATAAAAAAATTATGTATATTTTTAAAGCATACATGATGAAATTGCCTTTGTTGTAAATTTTACAATATTTGTATACGTTACATTAAGATTCCCAGAGCAGTCTTGACAACTGCAAAAATATTAAATTAAATTATTGTATATATTCTTAGTTACAGGAGGAACATGGTTAATTTAATTTTCGTATGAAATCAAATTAGCACCGTTTTATAATATTTAAATTTTTCTTAAGAGTTAAAGACAAAAACCATCATAATCTGGCCCTTAATGTTCTCATTAAATTTTTAAACTCTGTGAGGAAATGTTGAAGTAAATCATTTAACGAAACACATAAGTACCCATTTCGATCTATGTACTAATAATAATGTAGATCGTGTTTCATTTTAATTGATTGTGGACAAATATAGCACTAAAAATATAACAGCTTTCCCAAAGGAAAGCTAACAGTGGCCATCAGTCAAAAGAAACATAGGGCTCTTTAATATCAGGATAACGATTTCTCGTGAAATTTCAATAATTTTTTTATTATTGACTAAAATAAATTGAGTTTAAAGACCATTGTATCGATCGTATAAATATAAATCAATTGCCAATATAAGGGAACTTCGTTTAATCAATTGTTGCTGTATTGACGTTTCGAAATATCTATTATTTCATCATGAGATCTACGAAATGTTAGAACTAATTTTTTTATATGAATATAATATCTAATAATTATAGGTTAAATATTTTTTTTTATAAATCCGTTGTCACTTATTCGTTACAAAATTTGAAACTAATTTATTAAATGAAGATTCCGACTCAACATTTAAATATGTGTATTATTTATATACGTAAAATATACATTAAACAGTTTCCAACGTTGCAAGTGGCATATTAAAAAATTCACGAATTTTGGTGTATATTATACTAATTACAAGGAACTAGTATGTACTTCATTTTTGAATATTCAATTTTCTAATATATTCGAATAGGCGACGAGATAACATCCATAAAGTCGATTCAACAGTGCTTTATAGTGTAAGAAGTTATCTTAGTATACAATTATCTGATGTTGTCGATGACATTGCACAATTTTTAGATACACCACAGTTATGTCGAAGATAAATTCTTTTTCGCAGTTAAGTTCCAAAATGATTACAATGTCTTTTCGCAACATACAGAAACGTACGAAAATTCTCTGTTCAAATGACTATAACATTGCCATATTTTTTAAAAAGCAAATCTTTTGTTTCTTTCAAGATCAAAAACGAATGGAGTGTAAAAATCTATTAAAAACTTCAGTAACCTTAGAGGGAATTTTTCCCCGTGCATACTTTCAAAGATTGCAAAGATCTGAACAAAAATGATCTTTTTTACTAACACAATGAAATTCTTCTGCAAATTATTATGTAAAATACTCGAAAAACAGACTTCGAGCTTCAATTTGCAAAAATATGTTAAAATTTTATTGCAAATTTTCGACACATGGTTGTCTTAAATTTGTTAAAATTTCGATTTCGGGTCGTTGACACTTGCGTGCAATATATAATGTTGAATAAACTACACCTGTAATGTACCATTAATATTTCTATTAACGTTATTGTACTGACTGTGAATTATCAAAATAACGACGGTCATTTAATAAAGTTAAAAATTTGCCCATACTGGGCCATTCCTGAATACCAATCACTACTCGCTCATTCTGAATCAAGATTGCTTCATTGTTATCAACAGTTGAAAAAATGTGTAATTTGTTATATTATAATTATTCCTTTTATTTCAGATTGTATATGGCAAGGGCAGGTTTGCCAATTAGTTGTCAATCATGAAGATGGATTCGCACTTTATGCTACGGATTCGAGAGGGATCACAAGAAATGGTGTCAATTCAAGTTCTCCTTCTGCGCCTCTCTGGCGAAGATCATTTGATAAATTAAAAATGTCAGCAGACGACGGCACGAGGTTACTCTGGTTGGATTTCGGAAATGATGACGGTGAAGTTGTAAATATCTTTGACTATTCTCATTATATAAAATACAATTTAAATATAAAGTCATAATACCGTACAAA
>JABFQD010002938.1:0-14178 GCA_022817045.1 Psix sp. ZL-2020 | reverse complement strand
CTACAAATTATATGTTATTTTTAAATAATTTATGACAAAATTAGATAATTATTCACTAATTAAGTTCTATTATTTTCGGAGCCACTATATAAACGATGCCCCTGCAAATTTCACATCATTTTGTCGCATACCATTTATAGACTTAAACGAATCTTTAAACTATAGTTCTGAAACTATAGTTGATACTATGACCAAAACTTCAACGATAACAAAGTAATTTGAATAAAAATATTTAAAAACTGAATTATATATTTGAGTCACATGCAATACTTCATTATTGTTTTTTAAATAGACAATTCAACTAATGATTGATCATTATAAACTTTCTTTTTTTTTGGGAGGGGGGAGGGGGAATTTTGAACTAAATTTTATTTTCAGCTTTGTGAGAATGTTGATTTGCATTACAGTCATCGGATATTCGAACGTGACAGTTTCATCGATGTGCGCAATTATCCTCTAAATTCTTTTCTATTCATCTTTCATATCCACAAACGAACGAAAAATTATCTCTCAGCTTTTCACTAGTAGTTTTATTCGCATAAGGTTGCAATCAAAATTATGAACTGATTCAGACGTTTAAAATCATGTGACTTGGAATAAAGCGCCTTAATATTCTTTCGATTAAAATACTCTTGCGACTCTCATAATCCGTATGTCACGATTTGACATAATGTGGACACATCTTCACTATGAATGAAACCTTTGAACCATTGTCAATACAAATATTGCAAATGAAAAAACCGAGGCATAAGTGATGCCTTAACTTCTGAACCAATAAATATTCATTGAGCAATGCTGAATGAAAATTAATTCAAAATTAAAGCAAAAGATTGCCCTAATCAATCAAAATAAATAATTCATTAAAGCCCATTTAATTTACTTGATATGAAATTAAAATAGCAAAATCAAATTTTAAAAAAATACAATAATCGTAATGCGATATGCATTGCAAACAGTATAATTTAAAAAACATTATATAAACCATAGCTAAAATTACAATAAAAATCGTAGGAACTATAATATGCATCGTAAAAAGTACTACAAATGTCATAAAACATATAAACAGATGACAGAAATTATGATGTTAGTCTTGAAACTTCGATATACATTGTAAAAAATACGATGAATTATGTAAGCTATGATATAAATCGTAACCACTACTATTTTATTCATAAAAACTACGATGTGAATTGTAACAAAACTGCAAAGGTATAGTATATGAATTGTACAAAATTGTGATGTTCAAATTTAAAAATCAACGCAATTTTTAAATTTACATTGAAGAATTTGTAATAACTAAGACAATTTCAACGCTTTCTTTTCTACTGGTTTTATCAGACTTAACTGCATATAAAACAAAAATCAAATATGCGCTGATAAAATTAGTTTTCTCAATGATTATAAATTTTTTGGGGTATAAATGGATTTAAGCCGAGATCATGACCTTTAATCTAATAACCTGACAATAATTTTAGATGACCTAAAGTTGACACATTATGTGATGAAAATGATGTGATCTGCACTGTAGTATTATTTGAATTCATTTCTTGCATAATGAAAAATATTTTAATTATTCCACCTGTTGTCATATTTCGGTTATTCAGTTTTCTCTGTAGATCGGAATCACAGTTTTAACAATATTAACGTAAAATGGCTATTGCGAGAAACATTTTATTTTTTAATTGAATAAACGTTGGAGAAAATTGAGTAAAATGGTAATTAACTTTGTTTTCGCTTTCATCAATCTGTTTATGGATCTATTAAAGGGCTTTCCAGCCGATATAGTTTAGGACTCGTGACTATTTACTTCGGCGCAAGCTGACGTTAATTTAATATTTGCTTGATAGCAGAACTGTAACTACGTCAGTTATTCTACTTAACGGTATGAACCGTTCCATTCCACTCATTACAATTAATTTAATGCTACGGATATTTTTAATCATTTGTCATTTGTCAGTATTTGTATGAAGCTAAAATTGGCCGAATTTTATCGTTATTGTAAAATAAGCTATTCGTTTAAGCCCATAAATTTGAGTGAAAAATCAGAGGATGAAATATTGACGATTTTTTTATTTATAACAAGTTGTTTAAACGGAATAAAAACCCAAAAATTTGTGTAATTACAAGATCAAAAGATTCAAACACAAATGTAATACACATGTTGTATGTCATAAAATATGAAAACGATAACCATTAACTTGATAAACGTATCAATGATTGACTTTGCCTTGCATTTCATCAGTGAATCGAGAGGTATTTAATAAATTATTAAACATCAGATTTTTTATGAAAACATGATAATAGTCAGCTATATACAATTCTTTTTAAATTAAAATAATATTTTTCATTATTTATTTGTCCAGTACAAAATATCGACAAAAGGCTAAGAATTTAATATATTCAAAAATGTATTATTCGTATTCAGTCAATTTGCTCGGAAATAATGTTTCTTCATGATTGATATTTTCGGAGAGAAATCACTTTTTAAGCCACTGAATTTGCAAACAAACCTCTTTGGTTTCAAATCAATCAATCATTATATAATTTGCAATGTTTCACATCACTTAAAATATTTAAATTTTAACTTCAATATTCATATGGTTTCATATGTTTTATTTATGAAATATTTAAATTTGAACACGTGTCACAACATTTATTCAAATATTTCGTTACTATTATATATATTTACTTAAAACATTCTAAAATATTTATATAACTTGTTAGCAAATAAACGCATTATATTTTCATTTATATATGGTATATCTATGGTATAATTTCATATATTTTTTTGAAGGATTAAAATAGAACAAAGCTATAATATAACTAACAAATCTTTTTTTTTTATTTCAGTAATTATTTTACTACATAAGCCTGGTCTACAAGTTCTCATAGCTAAATGACTTACTATAAAGAATTTGACATACTGTCATGTCTGTGCTGACAAACATTTGCCGGTCAAGATTGGCAGCTTCTGGCAAAACTTGAAGGTTAGAAACCAAAACGCAAGACGTTGAGTTTGCATTATGAACAGTTTATACACGAACCGTGCTCGTGTATAAACAGTAAAAATCTTTGAATATCCCTTCCGGAAGCAAAAGTCGGGTTCAGTCATGATTTGATACTGTTCATTAATTATGATCATTATCGATTTTACTGCAGTCCGTCGCTTTGTAGCAGTTCTACTGTTCACGTGAAACACCTTATTAAATACTTATATACTCGCTAATTAATGTCATGTTGAGTGCTTCCAATAAATCAACAACTTTTAGCGTACCTATTATGTTTTAACAGAAATATCCTCGCACACACTCAATTTCCTGCAAATGCAGTTGCAATCGTACAAAGAATCTCTGGCGCAGTAACTAGGATACGCGAATGTGTGTGTGTGTGTGTTTCAAGTGAAATAAAAAATTAAAAACAAAATAAAGGCCAACTCTAACGACTAATCAAGACCCCAACATCCAGGAAACTCCAAAGAAACCTTCTTTTCATAACTCTTTTCACATACCTTTTATCCCTAGGATCTGATTTGGTAAGTCAAGACACACTTTGTCATTTCACCATGCCCATAAATAATGAAAATATTTACACAAACGCTCTAATAAATAAGTTATAAATGGCAATGATAACGCTGGAAATAACTAGTGCCGAATTTTTTCCTCAACATTTTACCAATTCCTTTCAGAATGGATTCTTAAAATGATCTTCTACAGAGGCAGTGAGGCCATGACAAAACTCGTGCCGGGTACTTTTTCGCAATAGTGATCGAGAACCAGCAACTAACTGTCCCTGGCAACTATAATATTCATAATAATAACAAAAATAATAATAACTTCAGTCGTTACAATAATTCAGGTAAACCCAGATCCCTAATGCAAATGTAATTTCAATTAACAACGCTTTAATAGATCGAATGAAAATGTACCGTGAGGATCCGTGAAGGCTAACTGAACCTATCGTAATTACCAGGGGAATCAAAATGATGAGGGACAATTAAATAGAATGTTAAAACCACCGTATATGCAAACCGCCAAAGTATGGAACAGCACCAACACCCACCCGTAGCAGAGGTATTTTATCCTCTATATCTCTCGATTAAAAGAAGCATTTATATTCTAGAGCAAAGGTTAATTTAGGAAGGGAAAGATCACTGCACCAGCAGTTGACACCGACCACTCCAGAAAACACTAACTTCTGGGCATCATACAAATACCGATCTAAAGTCAAGTGAAAATACCAATTCCTTATTTCTAAAGACGAAATCTTAGGATTGAAATTTTTTGAAGATGAAAAGATAATAATATCGTAAGCTACCCACGTGCAAAAATTGCGGCTGGATATATATTGGCGTTGGGCTGGATGACTGTCTGGAAGAGTCGAGGTGAAAGCTGGATATAATCTAGAAATAATCTTGTTGATTCTTCATAATATGTCTGCATATTGCTTGGCTGAATAGCGCACCCTGGCCTAAATTCAGACGTTATCCAACATAAGTGGAAATTAGTTGAAATAAAAAATTGCAAATTTTATATTGCCCACACGCGGAAAATATAACCGGAATAAAGCTGGAACGAGATTGATTATAAACGGAAACGACTTCCGTTAAAAAATTTGCTTTGTCGCTAGGAATGGAACCCTTGTCACCAAATAGGTAGTCCGCGTCGCTGTGCACCGCGCATGTATAAAATAGTTTGATCATAATGGACTATTTAATTATCTCAAATTAATTGTACATATACATATGCACACCTGTATAAATATGTACATATATATTTATGTATATATATGTATAAATACTTAACAACAACTGTCTGGTTATAACCTGATAATCATTGTTAAGTGACATGTTTATTTAAAATGGTTCTCTTTTTCTAAACAAGAAACTTAAGGTCATTTCGGAAACATGAAAAATAGCTAACCTATTATACATAAAAATAATGTACACTGATTGTCTATTTACCTTATATAGAAGTCTTACAAAGTTGTATAAAGGGAAAGCAATATCTTTCGCCACAACAGGTAACGCTTATAGTTATGCAATTGAAGCAAGCGAGAACGAAGTATCACTTTCGGACTCAGTGATGAAATTGATACTCTTAAAAAAAACTACTATAATTAATGGCTCCAGACTATCTCCCTTGTGAGTAGAAGCCACTCTTCAAGAAATCTCGAGCACTTTTACATGAATAAGATAACCTACATTGAACTCATTTATGAACACATAGTTTTGTCCCATCTACCTGACGAAGCATTCAGCGCCACGCACGCTATAGAACACATAATTAATTTCCAGGATCATCAACCCAGTCGCGCTGAAATATATACCGTTATCCTAACGTTGCATTACTATAAAATTAAAAGATAGGTTGCGTTGTTAGTTTGTTAAACCAAAGCAAATTTGGCACTCAAGTAGCGCATACACTAACCCAGCATGGACTGTCCCTAAAAAATTATACTTTCGTGAGAATAATAAAAAATGAAATAATCAGAAGTTAAACGAAACCCCGTTGGAAATAACTATTCACTTCCAAACATAATCGAGATTATTGATTCTTTAGAACGTGCTCAGTACTTCATTCTCAAATCTTACAACTGGAAACCACCATACCTCTATACTTGAAAAAGATAATCACAAGGCTGATTTTAATATGTCACATGGGCATTACGAAGAGGACAGTTTTTCTTTTAGATTGATAACCGCAGCTCATAAAAATCATCCTTGATGGATTAACATATTTTGATATGAGTCTATGTCAATCACATTATTCTCAAAGACCTTGAAAGAGCACAAGAATAAATTTGACCTGCAGGTACATAGGCTGCGGATAGAAAAACTTGAAATTAAATAAAGAAAAATGTTTACAGCAAAATTTAAAATTTGGCCGTCAATAAAAAAGAATTTACTGATTACATATGCTTGCCGTTTACTAAATATACAGATCTACTCTACTGAAAAAGAACTCTCATTCGTAGCATGCGCAACGTTACATACTATTTAATACAGTAGCAGAAATTTACGGTAGTCACGGATCATCAACGGCTCTGATGACTCTTCCATGTAAAGAATGCCATAGCTGGCCAAAACAAAGGTGAATCTTCGTGACTTTGAATATCATATTAATTACAAGCGTGAACACGTCAATATAAACGCATATCGAAGAACCCCGTCGAATTCACTGATATTTTTATTGTTATAATGCAAATAAGCACTTGCAACTCTTTCTCACTATCATCTAACAAATGTGAAATAAAGAACGAATTCAACGTCAGCATGGTCCAATAATTGCTTTATCAGTGTCTTCATAAATACTACACCTCGAAAAGCAAAAACAAAGATTGAAGGTTGTGAATTTTCACCAACAAACACTGATTATAAAATTGAGACCAAAGTTCGATCTACGATTACATCTGAGACTACGAAAATACATTGCAAAAATGGAGTGAAAAAGCAACTTTGGGCCTATGTATTCATTGCGTCACCGATAATGACATTACTGATTATAAACTGAAATTATCTTGATTCCACCGATAGCCGGATTTCTTAAAACATTTCATTCAAAAAAGGTTCAAACTTAGTTTCAACGATAACAAAATACAGCGAAACGTCATCGAAAAGTATGATAAGCCTGCGTTTGTCAAATATCAACCTAGTTCCTAGTGATATATATACAATGTGGACTGTAAACACCGCCCGATTTACCCCAGTGATCGTGGGTCAACTCCGCCATCATCACTTTTCGACATTTTGGATTTCATCGATCTTGAAAATATCAAATCATTGATAACAAATGTCATTGACAATCAAAATCAATCCTAAAACCGAAGTTGCGGGTAAACACAAGAATTTTCAAAAATAATGTAAAAATTACCGATTAGTTGATGCTTACTGAAGATAAGCTTACTAAAGTAAGCTTATCCTATTCTTAACCATGAAGAATAATCCGTTGAATTTTTAAACTTTAAATTAAAAAAAAGGTACCAACATTAAAAATTACCAAATTATTGGTAATCCAAATTATCTCGCTTACCCATAAGCGAGATAATACCATGGCTTATGAAGTAATACATAATATATAATATAAATAATAATATAAATAAATCAGACTATAAAAACGCCAAATTAAATGACGATATTTCCGCGTTTACAAGCGACCACAAATCTGGTAGTAGCTCTCTCTACCCCGTGTATAATAGGTCCCCAGAACAAAAATTTAAGATCAGCGACATATCTCATAGGATGCTTACTTCCAGGCACCAAATTCCAAACTATGCTCCTCTTCTACAAACTCAATCACTTCTCATCCAGGAAGAAGCACACAAAAATCTAACAACTTCCTATATAAATCTAGAAACATAGCAGTTATTAACATAAAATTCTTGTTTGAACAAGGACACCTGCTTTAACATAGGCCCCAGCTCAGCGAAGTTTTTGTATGCAAACAAGACAACAAATACTGCTTCGACCTTATCATAAAGTATAAAATAAATGACATGTACGGCAATAAGAGCCACGAATTATAATACGTATTTACTATTCATATTATACACTTAAGAAAGCTTAATTCTCACACTCAAGTTCCGGATAGGTACAATAAACGAATTTCACTGTGAACCAATTATTATATCTGCACGTTATAAACATACTTTTCGTATTTAAGAATACTGTTCTTAGAAGAATATGCGATAAGACCTACAGAATTCCTTAAAGCGCTGCTTCTTTTGTCAAAATTTTAAGGCCCGAACGATAAAGAACGTGAAGCCGGCGGTAATCGCAAATATGTACAATGACATGCTCTAAAACATCCTCATCAACGTTTATGGTCCCATTAAAAATATTTGCCAACAATAACAGATTCGTCATATTGTTTGACGCTGCTGTTCCTCTTACTGAAGATTTGGCCTCAGCTTTTGTTGAAAATTTCATATGTATTTTTCGGTGTTCTTACTAGTTTTTTTGCCAGTTAGAAAACATGTTTTTTAAATGAACTGAGTAAAATATTTCAGAGTTCACTAAAATAGTCAAACTAGATTTTTTTTGTTCAATCTATAGACAATTTCTGCTAAACGAAGCCCTTAAAAGGTCATATTACAACCCAACGCAATTTTCACAATGGTTTATTACTACCGAACAAGAATGACCAAAATTAATCAATTTTGCTACGTTCTCGTTTAATACAACTTGCCATAAGAGTACTGGTTACACGCCCATCGAGTTAATGCCCACAAGCTCGTGGCTTGATTAACTGATTTACGCACTTTAACTGCAACCAACCTAGCGAATCCAAAACAGCGAAACAAATATTATCATGGTGGAAAGGTTCAGCACATCGACATTAGGGTTTGTGATTTCATTTATCGATTAAAAAGAAGTCGCAAACATAAGCTAAAATGGCCTACTACGGGCCATACGAAATAATAAAAATAGCTTTAAAGAACCATTAAATAGTCAATATGAACGGTAACTCAGCCAATATAGACCACAGAAGTGCGAAACTGTCACATCAAGACAAACAAGAACCCGAAAATGCATACTAATCAAGTAATACATTCTCTAATACGTCAATACTATTTACTTATGCATTTATTTGATTTGCCAAACGCATTCAACTAATAATTTTATATTTACCTATTAACTAAATAACAAATAGTTCAGAGTTTATCTATTTTACGAGTAAGCGAAAACCGACTAGTACTTTGAAACCACTTGAATTTTTGAAAAATTCCAAACGTCACCAAGACTAAAATGTTACCCTAAGTCTCCATTTTGTTATTATTATTGTGCCGCTACCCTAACTAAATTAAATTTTTAATTAGGTTAAATTGAAGATTTTACACTACGAACCAAAACTGCATCTCGAACTAGTTTTAGATGACATAGAAGCGCCATCTAGTATCAAGTATTTTCTGGACTATCGTTATAGTAACTCGTCGAGACTCAACAACCGAAAGACACATCCAGAGAACGGTATTTAAAGAGATATCTAGTGATTTTAGATGTCATATATAGTATTTTTATAACTTTGTATCGAAACGTAGGAAAGCTAGGTCCTCGTGAAGTACAATATATGCTTTTGTAGTTCAGCTGTTGGTTCAAAAACTGAACGCAAACTCATATAGATTCGTATTTTTTGGCAAAACTTAACTATCGGATATCAAAACGCAAGACATTGAGATCATTTTTGACAAATGGATGTGTTCGTTTAGTCTTGATTTAACACCGTTAACTATTCATCGTTATGGAATTTATTGCGATTTGTCTCTTACTAGCAATCCTACTGTTCAAGCGACATTCAACTTATTACAAATTTATGATCGATAATTAATGTACAGCCTTAGTACCCCTAATAAACCTATTATTTTTAAAGCACTTGTTTCGTTTTAATCAAAATTGCCTAACACATACTGAATCCCCAGTACTTTTAGTACACATATACAATGTATAGTAAATATATATATGAAATATCTACACTATAATTTTTCTCTATACTACAAATTTGTTGATTAAAATTGTTTAAGTGACTTTAAATTGAATCGCATTCCAAATCTCTCTTTATAGTTACACAAAAGTTAAAATGTATTTTACAATCTAGTTTCTTTCTTTTTGCTATACGCGCTTGCTAGTATTTACGTAATTTGATTACACCATTCGCCCGGAACGAAATTTGATACCCCAGCACAATCAATAAATAATTTTTAACTCTGTATGAACATAGAAAGACTATTATTTTATCTTGTTACACAGCTTTTGTTCCTTTGTTATTTGGCTTAGGTTTAACACGGCGAAGATGGGCGAAGCATTTCTACTCCAACAAAAATGTTACATTCTGTAGTTATTACTTTAAGTACTGGAAAATCACTAAATATTTTTATAATTTTCAAAAACTTCATATTTACTTCTTATCAGCTTTTAAAATAACATAAATCAACTAACATTCAATTACTGCAGGCCAAAACACCTACATCAAATTTTGTCATCAAAATACTAACCTTTCTTTTTTTGGGGGGAGGGGGGATACTAAAAACAAATGTGTCTCTGGTCTTATGCGAAAAAAATATTGTCAGATTAAATGAGAATTTTGTTGCGCGCGTTTTGATTCACGGAACATGGCCTACATTTCACGTTTTATTATCCATTAATTACGAACACAAATTGAATTACAAACAAAACAATGAAACAGCCTTTCTTGTTCAAGCTGTAGAATGTTACGTTTTACAAATGTAATTGATATTGTTATTTTGTTTTATTATGAATTGTAGTTGTTGTATTTTTCTTTTTTTTTTGTAGATAAATTATTATATTTGATTTTACATATAAAAAAAAATACCAAAACAATTGATGGCTCGGTGTAACAACAACAGTATGGTTGGATCAAAAATGACAAAGGAAAAGATAAACATTTTTCGAAGAATCATTATATCGCAGCAAGATATGACGTTATCGTGGATGTGAATTCGATGTGAACGGGATCACGTATCGGATAAAATTTCAACGTATTCGAGTTGTCGTGTCTTTTGATAAATATTTAGTTCGTATGCGCTGGGTGCAAGAAATTTAAAACTTTCATAATACTTGTCAGAAGCACGAAGCATGTCAGCTCTATTTTGTTCGCTAGCGTTTTTAGCTCCGCTTTGACTACAAAGGGACGAGGCGATATTTGCCTGTGCTCACTAAATTAAAGTTATTCCACTGTCTTGGTAAAAACAATCTTATTTATCTATAGTTTATAACTAGTTGGCTTTTACAATTTTTAGTATCAAACTTTCTGACTTAGCACCTTCTTCGTTTTATAAGTTACGAAACTTCAACTGTGTATAAATATTTTTAACCGTAAGCTAAAAAATAAGATTGAAGTAAAAGTTTAGTTAAAAATACCAGAAATAAAAAAATGATCAAATTTATTTTAAATGAAGAACTAAGTAATTAATGCTCAATTTTCACCAAACATTGCTATTTATTCTTCAAGAACACTATTTATCACAATTCTCTGTTAGTAAATTAACATGTTAAAAGAAGACATTTTCAATAATAACTTTTATAATATAGTAAAATTAATTAATTTTTTGTTTCATGAAAATAGTTTAATCAAGTACTTTCAGATGTGAAATATACACTTACATTTATTCAAGGTTATGTCAGACGTTGCCTAAATGAAATATACTTTAATTAAGGTAGTATTTTTTATATTATATGAATGAGAAAAAATTCTAACTAAACTGATCCTGAAAAATGATCGCTGACGTTAAACGTAAAACGAATTCTGAAAATTATTAAGCTTCGCGGTACATTGTAGTGGCAAGAGCGGATCCGTGACACTGCTACTTTCTATTTAAACTCAGTATTCAGTTGTCGTACCTCTTAAAAAATAATAGTTCATTGAACTGATACGAAATCTACTTAAGAGTTATATATGTACTTATTTTGACCAGATAGATTGCCCGAGTTGCTTCATCAATTTTCAAATATTTTAAATTCAATAAAAAGATAAGTGGATAGGATAGTATTAGAAAATATTTGTAAAAATTTATATATGTTACGAAATCGTACCTTGCGAGTTACAAAAACATGATAACTTTATTTGAATAAAACAGACTTCGTAAATGTATGTTTTATTTGTCACAAAGTAGAGCACACGAAGAGATTCTAACTACGCTTTAAATTTTTAAAAAAATCTAAATGCTAAATAATTCTTATTTGAGTGAAACTTAAGAGCCTTAATAAAAGAAGTTGATGTAATTATAATAAATAAAATTAAGATATTAATTGAAAAACAATAATCACACATTAAATTAAACTTTCATAGTTTTTTATTAAATTTGCCACAAAATACTCAAATTACTTAAAATGAGAACATTTTATGAATATAGTATTCTTCAAACATTTTTAATATTACTCAGCGATAAACGAAGTAGTGCCATAATTAATCGGTTTTACAATATGTAGTTCATACGAATTTTTTACACAAATGACATGAAATATTTTATCTGATCAGCTCGCTACAAACTCCGGATGCAATAAAATTAGTTCTCCTTTTTCAGTAAAAGTGAATAAGAATTAAGATTATGTCAAAAGTTTGGAGTTCGGCAATTAACGAGCCAAATGTAGTTTTTAATTTATCGCTGCACGAGTTTTAAAGCAAAATTATAATTATTAAATGAAACAGTTATTCTTAATACTCTACTGTTTTAGTTTTGGAAGAAATTCTTAAACAGTTTAACGGCTGTTTTACAGTCTATGGTCATTTCATAGACTTCGGTCTCGGAGGGTAAAGGAGTTTCTCTATTTGTTAACATTTACATTAAAACAATTTAATCACTGTAGAGATGAAGTTTCATTATAATAATGAAATTATAGTATATTTAAGTTTTTGCTTCTTACAAAAATGAATAAAAAATAATCATATCAAATTTAGATAAATTTGTATGTAAATGTATTATATGATTCTAATAATCTTGAAAAAGTCAATTATTTGTCACACATTATATCTCAAACAAAAACTTCTTGGTTGATATAATAAATAATTTAATGAATTAAAGTGAATTAATCACATAAAGCATCATGTCACTTAATAATTGACATTAAAACGGCTTGTATCGAGGTTTCTTCCTTCAGCTTTGCGACAAAAGGAAGAAGTGACACTCTGTCGGAACTTGCAACGCTTAGCTCCGGGTTTTTCATTCAATTATCTTGAGTTAGGAGTATCTCGATAAAGCTCGAAGTTAACAGATCAAGTAAAATATGACTTTACAAAAGAAGGAAATTACTATTGACGTCAATGATATCATCCGGAAGTTTCAGCGTTCTCATATTCTGAATTTGAATAAAAAAACCCAAATTTTGAATTTTAATTGCAAAATTTTGTTAATTTTCAACATCGCTTGCATCTGAATTTCCGAATAACAATGTTCATTTTAAATCGTAACTTCAAAGTTTATCATTATAAAATGGTTTCATTTAAATTCAGTCAGTCAAATATTTAAATTTCCATTGCAGTCGACAAAGTAAAAACAAAGTATCATAAGATAGTTTGTTTCCGCGAGGTAATCTGCAGGAATCATATCGTCAATAATTCAGATTCATTGATTTAATTTCGAATAATATTCCAATATCGTTTTTTCACCTAAAAAATGGCAGTTATTTATCAAACTATTATATCGAAATAAGCATTGTATTTTTCGTTAATCACTGTTGCATAATTGTTGGAACATTATTTCATCGCGCATTTACGGCGATAAACCATAAAATGGGTTTAATCGTTTCGATATCTTGTAAAACGAGGGCAAATCGGAATTAATACCGCAAAGTTAATACTATGCTAGTGTGCTTCGTACGTTCTTTAGATTATAATTAATTAAGGAGATATGTTTTACTTACACTGCAAATTTATAATTAAATCTTTATCAGTCCACTTTACCTGCCAATATGATATTATCATTTGCGTTACATCGAAATTGCAGACAGGAACTTTATTGGAACCAGCTACAATTTATGCTGCCATTTATGCTACTATTTATGCAGCTATTTAGGTTACAATTTGAATTGAAATCAATTTTCCACAAGAAAGATGATTCTTTGTCGAACTTATTTCAAACGCAAACGATTTCCTAATAGATTGAGCAAACATTGCTATTTGTACGGAAGAACGTGTCATCAAATGATAAATTCAGCGAAAGTCATGATATAGAATAGATTCAAATAAAGTTTGATATTGCAAGAGAAAGAATATAAATAAAAATCCATTAGTTGAAAATGCTCTACCAACATTCGATACCTCGTCGAATATTTACCAGCCTAATTTTGAAGAGAAAAGTACATCGATTGTGGCTCAGAAAGTTATTTAAGATTCTAATTCATCGAAGGAAAAAGAAAAATGAAGTTTCTGCAATATGTTAACATTGGTGGGAGGAGGGGGGTTTGGTACAGGGTGATTACTGGAGTGACAATTTTGACGATACGATATATAAGTAGTTGCAAGATCTTAATTAATCACCAATGATTGATTGAGGAAAGCTTGTAATGAAAGTCTTAATGCGGATTTCACGTAGAGCATGTGTGACGTTTGTGATTACGTTACTTTAGCAATATCACTAATGCATTCGTGAGAATTGTTGTGTACTTGGATGAGAATGAGATGACGTTTTACGAAGCTCAATCGATACATTTTATTCAATTAAGTTTTT
>JABFQD010002937.1:0-14179 GCA_022817045.1 Psix sp. ZL-2020 | reverse complement strand
TCAAAATTTTAGGTTTCCGAGGTTTTGTTTCCCTGCATATACCTGTTTCGTAGAAGCTTTTGGCTATTATTGAATTATTGCAGACTGCGAAGGGCAATAGTCAATCGATAATAAAATATATCATTCTTAACAAAAGCTAGTGTGATATTGGCATTCGTTGAACACTTCAGTAAGTAGAGGAATTTCACAGAAAAAATTATTAAAAAAATTATTATGCCAGCGTTGTTCGTGATCCAATTATCGAGCACAGAATTAGAAAAGTTTTTAATACACGAAACACGCAATTATCTAATGATTGTATCTAATGCCATGTTTAAAAATTAAATCGATTGCTTTGATCAAAATTCGTGATTGTTAATAATCGAAGAGACTAGAGATTTGTTAGAAAATCTAATGTTGTCCATGAAATATTGGTAATACTGAGTAAACGATTTTTCTGTCATCTAATCAAACATTTTAAATCGATCATAAAAATTACTGAATAGAAAAAGACTTAATAACAATAAGAATATTTCATATAAAATATACAAGATTCATTGGCAACACTATCTGAGCTTCGAAATGTACCATCAATGTCGCTGAAGTTTAGTATTTGCTAAGCAAAACAACTTTTCTAAATAAATCATTAAAAAAACTTCTTCGGTCTAGTTTGAACCCACAAAAAGACCCTCCGAATGTTAGAATTATGATGATATTCTTAAAAATACCCTTAAATGGTGCGACTTCAGACATTTATACGATTGTGTGCTCTGAAGTAACTATGCAATGAATACCAATGAAAAACGTTATTATGGACTAGCCTCCATCTTTAAGGGTGTTAACTGGTGATATTCCGTAACACCATCAAATAGTATAATTTCAGATATTTATACCATTAGGTACTGTAAGATAACTATTCAATCAATAATAATAAAAAAAATAACCTCAATAATAACCCCTTTGTCTTTAAAATAAAAATTGTATTTCTAAGGGACTTAGCTGATAATACATTGAAGCTCCATCAAATAGTGCTATGTTAGACATCTATGCTTACGTGTGAAGTAAATTCATCATGCGAGAAATGTTAATTAAAAACCGTTTCCGGAATAATTTTTAACCTCAAAAAGACCCAATGAATATTAGGAATCAAAATTTCATGCCTACTGAGGTTTGATGGTAATACTTCGTATAAATCTCAGATAGTTACTGCATTTCCTACTATTTCCTTTAGTCTCAATCCAAATACCACATCCAAATAGTCCCAGTTTTCAATTTGGCATCTCAATTCACTGTATCATTCTTTTTTTGTCATTCACTGATTTCTTTTTATTTGTTGGCAATTTAAATCTATGGAACAAATATAATATTCTTACATGTTTCATTTAAATGTTGTATATAAGAAAAAAAATATTTGATGCGCCACAAATATTTTAATTACTAACCGTTTACCCAAACTAATTTCAGTAATATAATATGGAGGTAATATTACAGAAAACATACGAAATAAATAAACAAACGATTTCTTGGTATTACCATTGAATAAAAAGAAAAGTAACACAACGCATTGTCGAAACATTCAACGTTGATGCTGACAAAACATCGTTTAGGTACATTTTTCTAAAAAATGAATCATTCATGCAAATGGAATTATAAAAACAATAAAGGATAATAAAAATATTAGTGGAGATTAATGAATTACGTGTGTTATATGATTATATTATATGCAATATATGCATGATTTCCGTACATACGGTTCGCGGCCAACAAATTTTAAAAATTTCTATCGATTCTTGCTCTGGATAGCACGTTTTTAGTCTATCTTAATTATCCCAGCGGATCATTTGTTCCTATCTTTGTCACCAGTACTTCAGTTAGAAAAAATAAACATGTGATTTCTAAAATTGTGCGCGTTTTATGGTATTTTCTTCTATGTCTCGCCTGTTCTTTATTTTTCATGTGCAAATTCATCACAAGATAAATAAAAAATGTAGTTGCTGCTCCTGTTGGACTAGCACATCATTTAAATAGAAGTCAAAAACAGAAATGAAAATTTCAACCTTAAACATTAGAAATTTTTAAGATTAAAAAAGTAGAAAAAACAGAGGCTATACTTAGCAGAACTATTACGCCCTATGTACGCTAACCACCGCTAACTCTCAAAATTTCTAATTGTTTAGTATCATAATTCAAATATCTTGTAATATTAATTAATCGATTGAAGTAAGCTCTTTAAATAATATTCTTTATTTCATAAAAAATATGAGATCTGTCTCAAAAGTATCCGACCTACGTTCATATCTTTAAGCGAAGAAACTCAGGCGACTTCTAGAAGGTAAGAACGTCACCAGCAACTTCTAACCGTCTTGACAGTAGCTTGCGATACTAATAAAAAGCCTTTGTTCCCGCAAAAAATGAATTCGTTTACAACGTTTTTTTGCGTTCATCGCAATTTGCTTATTGCCAAAAATGATAAAACGGACCGAACAGCGAACTTGCCGTTCAATTACCATGATTTAAGAATGCATACAATAAAAGAAGAAAAGAAGCAAGCAGCTACGAGGTAGATGACTTAGTAACGATCGAGAGAACACAAAGTGGGCCAGGATTAAAGTTGAGTTCAAAATTCTTTAGTCCATACAAGGTGACATAAGTCTTGAGGAACGAGAAATACTTGGTGAAAAAGGTCGAGGATCACGAACGTCCAAAGGCAGCTTTAACTGCCGCTGATCATATGAAGAAATGGACAACGCTAACTGAAGAAGAAGTGCAAGACATCTGAGGACAGATGTTAAGATGAATGACCGAGTGTAGGATATTGAGAATTTAAGTGTTCGATTGTATGAATTGGGCGATGTGTATCTCGAGAAATGCGTCAAGACGAGCCCTGTGGCGACGTCCAAAGACACGGTATACTGAGTTTCTACAACTTTAAGTTGTCACACGAAGTTATTAATATCAGTAACGCGACACTACATGACAACAGAATCGACAGATGTTGTACTTCAACGAACAAAACAAAGGAAATCGATTTTTTGTGACTCCGAGCGTTCAAGAGGGTTATAGGAATCGGTAACGAGACACTAGACAATAACGAAATTAAAAAAAAGACTTGAAGAGTCTTTGTTAGTTATTCTTTTTCGATTTCAAGAAATGAGAGACTCAAGGAAGGGATCGAACGAATTCGAATAATTAATTTTTGAGACAAGAGACAGAAAACAATTGACGCGCAATGAGAAAAGACGAGTCTGTTAAAGAGTTAGTTAGCCCGTTACCCATCTACGCGTTATTATCTAAGTTACTTGTATGTATGATTGACCTTTAATAAATCGAGATATTATTGAAACGGAGATTGTGTTTTATTTTATAAAACAATAAGCCTACTCTTATGATATTTTTCACGTAAATCGCAGGAAAGACTGGCTTAAGCCTTCATGAGATTGAACTAGAAACCTTTCTCACCATATAACATAAAGATTTATTATGCGAAAAACCATACTAATGCAAGACCTTTACTATACTGGCGTTAATGTTATAACACAATTCTTCCTTCAAAAATGAGGAAAAGAAAAGAATGATAAAAACATGCAAGATGGTAAATCAGGTTAATCAATCAGCATAAGAAACTTAAAATAATACATGCGATAAACTTAATATAAATGTAAATTTACAAGAACTAATGGAAATCATTTTATTGCAAGACTTTATTAAACTTCATAAAGCTTTAACCTAAAATTACCTCTTTATTAAATTATAAACTACTTAATACCTAATTCCAGCCAATGCTGCTTAAACATCTAAGGTTCTTGATTCTTGAAGTTTCAATGAAGATAATGCTGTATCATCAATAAATCAAAACGTATGATATAATGATAATTAGATTTGTAACAAAATTTTAAGAAAAAAGATCGCAATAAGACTACATATATGAAACTACTCTCTAAAGTTGAACATTGGAATGTTTCACTTATTCATCGAAGTAAACGATTTTCTCGCATTTAAATGTGTAAGTTTTTCACTTGTGAATATATGGATTTTCACTTATTTAGTATATGAATGATTTTTCCATTATTAAATAAGTAAATTTAAAATAGTTTAAATTTCATTTAAGTAATCACATTTACAATAATTGAAATATAAATTTGTTTATATAATATTTGAAATATAAATATTGCATTTATTTCGTGAATGCTTTTTATCAAAAAAAACTTGAATAAATACAATCATTTACGTAATAAGATAGCTGATAAAAGATAATTTTTTAGCTTCTCAAAGAAACTAATTCTTTCTGTAATTGAATTTTCAGTACGTATATCCTGCACATAAAAAAAAATTTTTTTATTTAATTACATAACGTTCAGTTTTCATAATTTATTGTACATAGATAAATATAAATTCACAAACTTCAAGAATTATATGATTTACATTATACATGCCAGGCGTGATCATAAAAGTGGCACTGCAATTATATCGTGAGTGTAGCTTACACGTCTTAAAAATTACGTGACGACAACTGCCAAAATCTCAGGAAATTTGAATGCATGAATTTTGACTACTTTAAGCTTACGGTAGAAGAAGAAATCTTGCCTTGTACACGTCATTGTTTGATACGTTTGTAGCTTCAAAATATCATTTGTAATGTAAGTATGTGGCAAAAGTTTTCTTTCTAGGTAAACACTACGTCTTGCGGCAACTACCCTAAATTTGAATGTAATGTCTTTGTTGCTCATGTAGTCGTCAAGTAATCTAAATTTCTAGTTTATTAAGTCATCGTTCTCGCAGTCGTTGTTATTCAAATGTTTGAATTTATTGTAGCATTATTAATACAATAAATTTTCTTATCGTTTCTATACAGAACCTTTTACTTTGTTTTACATTTTATTTAGACAAATTATTGCACCGAAGCTCAGTAATGATAAAATCAATTTCAGGGGAATAGGATCAGAGCTCTTGAGCACGTTGAGTTATTGTGTAGTCAAGATGACAATTGATAGTTCAACATTTGAATTTTCACTAAATGTCGTTGCGGATAATCTGATTAAAAACGATGTGCTGATCGGCACGAATTTTCTGGAAACGGTAGAGTTAAGATGAACAGGTGACAAAGTTGAAATATTGAAAGAACCTTATGATAGCGATTCAAATTACACTTGAAAATGTACTGACAATCCTGGGAACATTCGTGCTGAATGTTCTAAAGATTTCGACAATTCTAGTGATATTTGTATTGACAATCCTAATGATATTAGTGTCAACAATTCTAGTCATATTTGTAATAGTGACTTGAGCAATAATTGTAATAGCGAGTTTTGTAATATTTCTGTTGACGATTCTGATAATATGCGCGAAGACTATGTAAATGATGTATACGGAAATAATGTCGAGTACAGCGCAACAATGCCATTAGTTTGTGAAACCGACGTGAATTCTTTACTTGAAGAGCGTGAAACTCAGTTAAAGGGTGTAGTTATGAATCGAGAATATGAAAACATTGTCAAAAGTATGATCGCGAATTATAAGCCTTCCGTTGAGCAGAGCATTGATTTGAAAATGAATATTCTGGTAAAACATGATAAGCCAAATTTACGGATCAGCGAGACGTCTTCTCTTCTTCTTCTTCTGAGCGCGATATCGTAAACGAGCAAGTAAAGAAGTGATTAGAGGATGACATTATCCGTTATTCAACATCCGAATATGCCAGTCCTATTGTACTAACAAAAAAGAAAAATAGATCACACAGACTGTGTGTAGATTTCCGTGAGCTTAACCGTGTAATTTACCGAGACAAGTACCCGTTGCCACTGATCGAAGATCAACTCGATCAATTGCAAGGATCACGGGTGTTCAGCACGTTGGATCTTAAGGATGAATTTTTCCATGTGCCTATAGATGAGAGTAGTCGTAAATACACTGCATTCATAACGCCGACGGGCACTATGAATTTTTGAAAGTCCCTTTCGGTCTTAATAATTCACTTGTATGTTTCCAACGATTTATTAATCGTGTATTTGATAAGTTAATTAGACATAAAACTGTGATAACCTATTTCGATGATCTCATTATACCTTCAGTAGATTTTCAAAGCGGGTTAGAAAAATTGCGTAGAGTTTTAGACACAGCCAGCAAAAGTCGAATTTCTTGGACACAATGTAGAAAAAGGTCAGGTTAGACCAGCCGAATACAAGATTAAGGCGGTGAAATTGTTCGAACGCCCGAAGGATACACAAACTGTACATAGATTTTTAGGATTGACGGGTTACTTCCGCAAATTTATAGAGGGTTATTCGACAATAGAACGTCCTTTATCGGATCTTTTGAGACGTAATATTGTTTTTGTATGGGGTGTTGCTCAAGAAAATTCTTTTCAAATTTTAAAATCACGTTTAAGCACTCAACCCGTTTTAAAGCTTTATCGTCAGGGAGCATCAACGAAGCTGCACACCGACGCTTCCAAAAACGGCTATGGAGCTATTTTATTACAAAAAGACAAAGATGACCAACAGCTATATCCAGTCTATTAATGGAGCAGGAAGACGACAATAGACGAAGAAAAGTACTGTAGCTACGAGCTTGAGGTATTGGCCATTGTTCGCGCATTGGAACGATTCAGGGTGCACTTGCCGAGAACTCAATTTAAAATTGTGACCGATTGTCAAGCTTTCATTTTGACAATGAAAAAAGAGAAGCTTAATGGTCGAGTTGCTAGGTGGGCGTGTTCCTGGGAAAAGTACAATTACACCATTGAACATCGGTCTGGCAAATGTATGAGTCATGTAGACGCACTAAACCACAGCCTTATGATGGAAGAGGAGGACGACAGTTTCTTGGCAAGATTGCAGCACGCTCAAGAAAAGGATGCATGGATCGGTAAGCTGGTATCGGAGATTAATCCGGAGGAGTCGAACAATTATGAGGTAAGAAGAGGCCTGGTGTACAAAATTGACGAAGGCAATTCAAAATTGATCGTATCTAAAGACATGCAATTGGCGGTTATTAGGAGGATGCACGATCACGGACACTTTTCGGCGTCAAAAACAGAAGCTGCTGTAAAACGCGACTATTTCCTTCCTGACCTCAAAGGAAAAGTACAAAATGTGGTACTAAATTGTGTGTCTTGTTTTTTAGCTGAAAGGAAACAGGGAAAACAGGAAGGATTCCTGCACGCCATAAGCAAAGGGGATGCACCGATGGACACATTTCATCTGGATCATCTCGGACCTTTGCTATCCACGGCAAAAGGGTATAAACATCTCCTGCTGGTTGTAGATGCTTTCTCCAAGTTCTCCTGGATTTACCCGATAAAGTCCACATCATCATCTGAAGTTATTAGTAAACTGCAATCACAGGCAACATGCTTCGGAAATCCCAGACGACTAATCACGAATCGCGGACCTGCTTTTACCTCAGCCGAATTTGAGCAGTATTGCCAGGATGAGAGCATCCAAGACATCTTGACGACAACAGGAGTACCACGCTAACGGACAGGTTGAGAGGGTGAATCGTACATTGATTCCCCTGCTTACCAAATTGGCTGCTCCTGAAGCAAGTAAGTAGTACAGACATGTTCATCACGCACAGCAATGTCTTAATTCGGTTTTACATCGCAGCATTCATGATCAGCCCTTCAGAATAACGTTTGGAGTGTACCCGAGGTTTGGAAACAATTCGAGTATTATAGAGGAATTAATGAATGAGCTGATCAGTGAATTTGATGGAGAAAGATTGGAGTTAAGACGACAGGCACCCGAAAACATTGATAAAATACAATCGGAAAACAGAAAACAGTACAACAAGCGACGAAAGAAAGCCATTCGATACGTCGAGGGAGATTTGGTGGTAATCAGGCAGACACAGCAAGGACCCGGTCTCAAACTCAAAATCAAGTACTTTGGACCCTATCGTGTTGTAGGTCCAAGTGGCATAGACAGATACGAAGTGGAACGTATTGAAGGTGGAGAAGGACCCAGAACGTTTTCATCCGCCGATTCAATGAAGAGGTGGGTCAGCAATTACGACACAGACGATGAACATGACAGTCGACGAGGACGAACGGCTGTTCAGAAGGGTTGAGTGTGAGGCATGGAGGGGTTTTTCGGCTTAGCGCGGGTTTTTTTATTAGTGCACATGACAACAACGGCAGCGTCCCCCAGACATAAGTATGTGTGGTTTTGGCGGGTAACCCTCATTCGTTTAGTCTTTTCTAAGATTCCGTAATCGGTTGGAAGAGGCAATTAGTAACTAAGAAAATGATTTTAAAGCTGTGTGGCTTTACGCCACACAGCTTTACACTCTGCTCAAGTTATCACTACTCACTACTCAAGTTATGGAACTTAAGTAGTTCCATAATTGGACTAATAAATCTGTTGTTATTTGAAGGAGTTGTCGAGTGATTGTTTATTGTAATTCCCGCTCTGCTCCCTTCCACGAAAGGCTTCATAATTGAACACGGGCAAACCACGAGAGATTCAAGACACGTTATTTTTCTCGATTTTTTCAGATATAATATATTGATAGACTTATTACATTAGTTAAACTAAACACAATTACGACAACATTTTGGTTATTGATTTCTGAGGAAGGCAAATTGTAAATTGTATGAAATACATATTTTTAAAAGTTAAAATTTATTTATGATATATATATTTATATACCCGGCGCCAAGCTGCACGCAACTGGGCGCGTCGTAAGTGGCGGATAACGAACGACCTGTAGATATATAGGTTAGCTGCGAGATAAGCGAAATCAAGCAGGAAAATGCACTTTTTTTTCGACGAATAAACAGTCGCGGACCATGCAGCGGTGGTGTCTGAGAGTACGGTTGGGGAAGTATGATGTTGGAACATATTTCGTCTATAAAAAAGCCTTTAGCTTGATGAAGAAACACGACAGAGTGAGCGTACGTCGCTCTTCAATAAACGCTCCATCTCCAAAACCTACTGCCTTGTAGTCAAAGATTGGATCCTCAAAGAGGATCAAATCTCTGGAGAGGAGTGTCAGGGCGCTCCTCCAACTCAAACACGACCTGGAAGAGCTTACTGGTTTTACCTACTCTAGGAAGAATGTGAGCAAGGATATTCTTCAGAAAATGAAGAAAGTTGAAGATACTTTCACGCTGGCAGGACTGGCTATTGCCCGTCTTGCAAGAGATACCACAGACGTGCAAAGCCAGTGGTCTCCGAAGCCTGAACAGTCTTACCTGGAGCTGACAAAGTCTGAGAAAACACTTCAGCCTCCGGCAAGACAGAAAAGACGGCTCGAAGGTTCAACGACGACGATCTCGGGAACCTAGAGAGAGACTAAAAGGGCGAAAAGACAAAAGGCCAAACAGCAGATACCAGAAGAAGACGGCACACCGAAATCTTTAAAGGTTGCAACGGCAAATCCGCCTAGATCCCGATCTACAACAGATAAGCGCAAGCCACGCAGTAAGCCGGTGCGCCCAGCTCGTCCCAACGCGCTGGTAGTGAAAGCCAAAGAGGGAAATTCGTATGGCGATATACTCAAGTCCTTGAAGGGTGACTATGACTTGAGAGCAATAGGTGATAACGTGACAAAAGTGCACAAGGACGCAGTCGGAAACTTAGCCATAGTTATGGACAAGAATGCTCACGGCAAAATCGACGAAATGCGTCGGCCTTGGAACAGAAGCTGACTAACAGAGCGGCGGTTATCAGTCGGATGAACATGATAGCTATAGAGCTAAAAGATCTTGATGAGCTTACGAGAGCGGAAGACATCTGTGAAGCACTCCGGCCTCAGGTGGCTGCTGCTAGCAACATTGATAACATGAACACACACAGTGATCACCAGGCGATTCTGTTTAAGGTGAAGACATCCAGGAACCCGAGGAAACCTACTGATTAGAGAGTTCAGGGCTGGAACCCACGTTTCATGGATAAGATGTTTGACTTCGTGATCCAATCCAGTTTTGAGCCCACGAGTTCAGTCAGTGAAAACGCGTCTCGCCTGATGAACATAATCGCAAGAGCTTGTGACACATCCATGACGAGGCGAAATAACTGCGATCGTTGACAACCTGTTTATTGGTAGAATGAGGAAATAGCAGCTCTTCGTGCGTCATGCCTCAAGGCTAGGAGGAGGACACAACGTGCCAAGAACCGCTCAAACTTTGCGGAACTGCGAGGAAGGTATACGGCAGCAAGGAAACTGCTGAGCAAATGTGAGAGTCCTGTTTCCACGTCAGCCGAAAACTTCAGCTCTATCGAATATACCTCAAGAATCACAAGTACTACCGATTACAGGAAAAAATTGATGAAAGCCGCCAGAACTGTGAGAGGTGTACAATGCCTGTCTTAGAGAGAACACGTTTCCAACCTGCTGGAAAAAACAGTATCTTGTTCTCCTACCTAAAGGAGACAAGCCTCCGAATGAGCCGTCATCTTACCGACCAATCTGCCTTTTGGATACCGTCGGTAAAGTACTGGAGAGAATGATCTCCAACAGACTCGAGCAATTTAGCGAAAAAAATTGTGGCCTCCCTGGGAACCAGTTCGGCTTTCGCAGAGCTAGATCCATGATTGATGCTGTAAACAAGGTCGTCAATATTGCCCGAAAGGCAATAGCAGGTAAAAGTTGGAAGCGAGGAAAAAAGAAATATTGTGCCATCATCACATTAGACGTTAGAAATGCATTCAACTTCGCCCGCTGGAGCTGCAATCAGAATAGACTACAAAAGATGGAGGTGCCACTCTATCTCAGGAGTATTATCAACAGCTTTTTCTCGCAACGGTGAAATAATTTGGCCCTAATAGTTCTGGCAAATTCCTCGAAGAAGTGACATGCTCCGCGAATAAAGCGATTGACATTATCCATCAGTGGCTTTCTTCAGTCGGTTTAGAGACGGCAGACCACAAAACAGAGGTTGTTCTTGTGACAGGAATAAAGATTAGGGAGACCATCACCCTGGCCGTTGGGAATTGTGATATCACCTCCCAACGCTCGCTTAGATACTTGGGTGTCCAGATTGATGCCTGGTTACGATTCGACGATCGACACTAGCCAAAAAGCATCGCGGATGACCAACGCACTGTCGAGTATCATGCCAAATACTGGTGGGCCGAGACAAAGTTTCGGCCCTTCTTTTGTCTACAGTCATCAGTTCCGTTCTGTTATACGCCGCTCCAATTTGGTCAACAGCTATGGACATAACAGCCTATGCTATGCCGATAAGCTATGGTCGATGGACCCATCGCTTGATTCCAAACGTTGAGACTTAGATATCGAGGAAGCATGGAGAGGTAGATTTCTACCTGACTCAGCTGCTCACTTGGCATGGTTGTTTCTGAGCTTACCTAGCTAGGTTCGGATTGGAAACCACAGCGGTATGCCCAACTGTAATGAGGATGAAATAGCCGATCACATCTTCTTTAGATGCCCTCACTTCATCAAGGAGAGGGACGACCTGGAGAGACAGCTGCAAAACTCGATGACACCTGACAACCTTGTCAGGTAATCATGTAATCAACGTGCTTCAAACTGAGGACAAACTGAGATGGAGGCGTCCATAATGTGGTGTAGATAATTAATATCTAGTCCATCCCATGCAAAGTAATGCCTGATGGTAGTCCCGCGTAGAGTTTATTGGATGACACAAGAGTTAGGTTTTTATTGGGTAGGAGTCTACGGATCGAGTCCCACACACTCGGTGGTAGTTATAAGAGACATGCCACCGAGAAGTGCGTTAAATGCATTTTCCTACCCTGTAAAAAAATATATATAATGTATTACTGTAATTAAGTGCAACAGTTGATGCAAATTAAATTTATAATTTCATTAAAGTTTTAAACTGAAATACATTGTTATTTTTTAGATAAATATACGTAATATACATAGGGGTCTTAATTTTCGTATTAATCCGTGGACAGACAAGTTTTCGATTAATAAAAAAAGTTAATAAACCGTATTGCAAAAATAGTAGTTTATAATGGATGGTAAACGCGAAAAATTGAATGCCGCTAAGTTTACACAGAGGAAAAAATAATATAAAAAACTTATTTTTTATTGACCTCGTTAGCAATAACAAATGTTACTTAAAAATGGAAAAACGTAAGCGACAATCAACGGCAGTGAAAGTCTCTGTCGGCAGCAATTTTAAAATATTTACGCTTTTCTCATGTATATCCATGTAATTGAGAAAAAAGGGATCCTCATAATGAGAAAACTTTGTGTTGGGAGTGTAAAAGAGAGGTGTATTTAATTGAGCAAAGAAACGTCAAACTAGCAGCATGAAATGATTTTCTGCTTACAAATATCTGTCTCGATCAAGTTACCATCATTTTTCAGAATTAGCTAATACCGTTAATGTATATTAATTATAGTTAAGGGTAGTTTAATCATATTATTTAATCACATAACTACATTTTTATATAAAGAAGAATAAAAATTAAATTAAATTCGTGTTAAATAAAGACGATTTGATTTTTTCCTCATGCTTGAAAGAACCATGATGAAACACCTGATTTTTTTGTCACAAATAACTAGATAAATATTGAAATAATAAATAGATATTTAAAAATGTTGATACATTTAATCGGAAGATTCCCCTTTAATAGTACATAAAAAAGTTTTATATGAAAAAGCGGCGCGTATAATCTAAAAATATCAAATTTAGTGTAAAAAGTTATATAACATAAAGCAATATTGTCATCATTTTATATTATTCTACCTTAATAAACATTGGCATAGACAGTTCAAAGAAATTATAGCTAGTAATAGAAAAATATATGTTAAATTTGCTCTGAATGATATTTAACGATATTTTATGTGTTTTTGGCAGATCAACCCATTTTGATTCATAACTAAAAAGAAACAATATGAAAAAATTAAATGAATTATCTTTTTGCAAATTGAAGTATCAAATTTGTTTAAAGTAATTTTATATACAAAAACATACCAAGAATTTTTGAATGAAAGACTTTTTTCAATTAGAGTATCTCCAGTATAAAAACAAAGGAATGACACAGAAAGAAATCCAAAAAGTAAAGGAAAAACATTAATGATACTTGAAGGCGAAGCAATATTCTTTTTTAGCTAAAATTTGCTTTATTAAATATAATTATTAATTTTTATGAATAATTTTAAAGCTTACAATGAATAAACATGAACATAGTCCAACAGCAGTTGAAAAATACCCGAAACACAAAGTGATTTCAAACAATTTATTTGAGAGTAAACTATGTCTAGAACCCAATTTGGTAAAAATTTTGAAACTAAAGCTAAGAATAGTTACTAAAATATCTTTTCTTGCCTTAATAAATGCATATGTTTCATAACACACAATTTAATTTGTTCATGTAAATCAATTATCTGGTTATTTTTATATTGATTATTTCGGCCAATATTTTCTAACTCGTACCTTAAAAATTAAAAACATTTATAACTTTCATTTTTCCAAATGATTAGTTATTTATATACAAATATTACTTAATGATATCCATTTGTAAATGCGCATTTATAATGAATACCAAACAAGTTCCATTAAAAAAATTGAATAACGTTCTAAAAATTGTAAGGT
This sequence comes from Psix sp. ZL-2020, assembly GCA_022817045.1. Taxonomy (NCBI): domain Eukaryota; kingdom Metazoa; phylum Arthropoda; class Insecta; order Hymenoptera; family Scelionidae; genus Psix; species Psix sp. ZL-2020. The sequence goes on along the minus strand of JABFQD010002937.1, from coordinate 669 downwards.
AAACACAGAAAAAAATATATTTATGGAAAAAACTATTGTCATCCATGAGAACGAGTTCGAAATCTATGTAAATGTATTTTTGACGCTCAGCGTGGGTTATGTGATCAATCATTTTATAAATTACTGGTGTCACTAGATTTATCCCATTAAGTAAAGTAGCAAATCCTGAAAAATCCTAATTCCTAAATTAAAGATATTATTTAATTTAATTATTTAAAAATTATAAGCTTTTAATTGTTGAAATTAATATGATATAAGTTTGAATATTTCAATATTATGATTTATTTAGTAATCATCATTTACTTTGAAGTAGGGGATAAATTGCTGACAAAAAAACATATCTACGTTGACTATAAGTCCATAAGTATGACGTCAAGATACTATATACACTGCATTATTAATAATTAATAACTTTTTTCTTCTTTTAGTTTTAGAATGAAGTTTCCAATTTAAATATTTAGAGTTATTACGGCGTAGAAATTTGTAATATAAGTACTTGCTCAATAATGGTATCCATAAAATCATACGATGAAGACAAAATTTCGTGGTCAATTTTTTCGAATTAATTTGTTAATTAAGTACTTTTTAGTTTAAAGTATTTAATAACGATAGTTTATTTTCGCAAATTTATATTTTACACGATTTACATTTAACGAAAACCATGGAAAT
>JABFQD010002936.1:0-14180 GCA_022817045.1 Psix sp. ZL-2020 | reverse complement strand
GGGGTGGTGTTTGTTTTCTTTTTTTTCTTGTTTTTTCTGGTTTTTAATAAGGTGAAAAAAGAGAAAAAAGATGACAAGTTAAATGTTTTACTGTGCATTGAAAAGGAAAATTTAAAATTATAGTGTTTAATCAAATTTAAAAAAAAAAAAAAAAAAAAAAAACTGAAATAAGAATTATCTCTTAATGGCGATTTTTCATTTCAATATTTGAAAACGTTTTATCAAATGTTTTAATAGAAACCTACAATTAACTAATTAATTCGTTGAAGTATTTGATGTGTGGTTGAAATTCATCGCTCAGTTACATTGAATAAAAATGTTAAAACATACATATATGAACTTGAAATTTCGTTAAATGATTAAAATCGCTTTACGCTCATTTTTCACTTCTTGATATTGAAAAAAAGTGCAAATTGAACTTACATTTAAGAACATATTTCATTATAAAAATCAAATCAAGAAACGCATTTAGTATGATACAATTTAGCTAATATAATCAACACGAAATATGTTTTTCAATTTGAGTTTTATGTCTGCCCTCATTTCCGAATGCAGCTTTGAATGAAGAATTACCTTCGGAAGGTTATTTTTAATTCAACCGTCGAAAAAAATTGTCAAATGATACAAAAAAGAGGAAATGAAATTCGAGGGATTTTTAAAAATAAATGAAAATTAAGTATTAAACTTGATTTAAGTTCGAATTATTATCATTATGGCTGACCGAAAAGACTTTTTATGATTGGTTGAAGTAAATGAGTTTCTGTTCTTTATTCCCGAACAGCTTTAAATGTATCATTTTTATGATTCATGATTTTGTAAAAAATAAGATTTGATGTGAGAAAAGTAAATTTTTCAAATTAATGACCGATTATTTTTTCGCATTTTCATAATGTAAGAATTTCAAAGACAAATATGCAGATTTCACAAAACAATAAAAAATTTCAGCTATTGCATATTCAGAGTAACGTCTTCTTATAAATATTCGAAGAAACTCCGTTTTTATATTTGAAGAAGCCATTCGCTGTACTAGAAATTTATAATTATGTACGGATGTCTTGGTAAAACAATTTACAGTCAATCAATATTTAAAAAAGAAAAATTGGAATTTGTTATATTATTTAAGTTAACTATTTATTCAATAGAATAACATAGAAATAATGTAGGAATTTGTTTTTAATCGATTATTATTATTATTAATTATTAATAATTAAGTAAATATAACAATATTTTTGAATTTAAAGTTAATGATAATAAAAGAAAAAAAAGAAAAAAACAATCATATCATTTCATATCATTTTTTCCGTTTTTGTTTTATATCAAAAATGGCTCAAATCATATTAAGCTTTTTGAATAGGATTCAAAATTGCATTATTTAATATAGCAGTTTGTATGTTTTATATTTCTATTAAAACTTTTCAATTTCATTCGGCAAATGAAAATATTTGAAAACAAATAGTTCTTGAGATATTCTGATTTATCGAATTAAAATATAAAGAAATAATAAAAATGGAACCTGCAAAAGCCAGAAATAGTCCGATTTTTTCAACTTTTTCCAAATGTGTCGTTCATGACTACGTTTTTGATTCTTCAATATTTCAGTAGCATTTAATAATAACGAGTGAAAATAATTAATTTCCAAATTAGCGAAATTAGCACGTATAATTTACTGTCCACATTTTTTTAACAAGCCCAACATTGTTTGAAACCAAAACTTTAGATAATCCTAATTAAATACAGCTACACATTAATATAAATAATTTCATTCGAATCTGACTATTGTATCATTTCTTATTATCAACCTTCAAAAACAAAATTGATACAAAATTATGTAGGACCAATAATTTGTGTTATTTTATATCCAATGGCCCATTCTTAAAGTCAAGCTCTCTCTGAAGTTGCAGTAGGTAAGATTTTATTACATGCCTAACTTTAGTGCGTTATGAGTTATAAATTAATGGTCATTTCATGTTTTATAATACGAAATTTGTTAGTTGAATACCAAGTCGGACTAATCGTTATATATTTCGTCAGTTTTCACTACAATAAAAATGAAGTTATACAGAAATCAGAGGCGAAGCACCCAGAGGGCGCTCACTCATCTAGTAAGATTGAAAAGTAATTTCACAGTTTCTAATAAAAATAGTCATTGCGGGCTTGTAAGTCCCATGTTAAAATGAAAATGAAAAAAAGTCAAAGCAAATGTTCGTTACCTGATAGAGGAAACATCATGTAAGCGTTCAGATTGAGCTTCGTCGGTACTAGAACTTGAGGACGACGAGTAAGGAACAAGTTCATGGTTAACGAACTGTTGACTATCTGTCGAAGTCGTGGCTGTTTCGACAGCGTCGCTTTTTTCTTCAATTAATTTCTTTTTTGCTTCGTTTTCTGATTTGACTGCCTTTGTTTCCGAGCCCTCTACTTTTTTGAGCTTACCATTTTGTGTGGGAAAATTAACGACTGGCAGGGTTATCTCGCGATCTCCTTTCCATGAGTTCATTATTTGAATCAACAACTTTGAAATTTCTTCCCGTTTACGCGTTACAACTATCTCTTCGAACCAATTCTTCAGAGTTTTAATTGGCAGTCGATAGTCTTTGATCGGTGACTAAAACAGAAACGTGAAAAACGCAAAATTATATCAATTCAGTTCCATCAAAATTGATAAATCCTCAACCAAATCGTGTACTGACCTTGAAAAAACTCTCAACGTATTGTAAAACATAAAGTCCACAGTCCGTAAAATTGGACTGTTGTGGCACTTTAACGTTCGAACCTTTGATGGTATCTTTGGAAAAAATCTTCTCTGCGCCCATTTTGGCCAAATGTTCACACTGTAAATAATCCCGCAACGTCGCGACCACTCGTGATCTGCTTGCTCCAGCCAATGAATCGAATATCAAAATGCATGGCCTGTAGAACCAAAATAACAATAATAATTTAAAATAATGCTAAATTACGAATACATCTTTTTCTCAATAAAGTTAATAGTTAACAATGTATTTAACGTATTTATTAGTTCCTAAATTCTGGCAAATTAATCAGAGAAGACAATTTGAAATTGAACAAATAATCCATGAAAACGACTTCAAATAACAAGATACGCAAATGTGTAACGTACATCTTATTAATTACGGTGTCTTGGGGGTTGGGTTCTGTTTTGACTTGCGATTCCATGGCCGCTTTATTTTCAGTCTCTTCCTGAAATAACATTTTTCCATTAGGCTCATTGCGACAAGATACACATAAATCTGACAAGATAAAACAAAAAGGATACGTGCATCAGAACTATCCATTTCCATCTCCTCGTCGTCGCCTTCAGCTTCGTCTCTCTCTGACCCATCATCACCCGGGTCAAGTGTGATGGTTGTCGTAGACACAGGGGTGATAGTTGTGCTGCCAATTTTGAGGGCGAGTTTAACTTCTTTAGTTTTCGATGGCGTGTGTTTATTCGTCTTTTCTTTTTTTATGGTAGGACTCGTTGCCACTTTGCCAACCAACCCAGGGAAGCAAATAATAGCCAAGAACCAGTGCGCGCTGAAACGATTTCGAGCGAATTTCAATTTGCACGTCTAGACTGATTGAACGGAGTATCGCTGTTGGTTTACTTACTGTTCATTTATTGGAATGATGATGAAATCTTTCTTAAAGATATTCACATTTTTCGTCCACTTCTGAACTCGCGCGTGTCTTTTAGCTGGAGCAGACAGTGCGGCTGATCCACTCGACTGCGCATGCGGACTTGTTAACCGTTTGTAAAAATATGAACTAAAAACGTGGGTTCTATTTCGGTCACTCGCAGACAGCAATTCCAGAGTGACATATTTCAGATAAAAGTCTATAATCACATCATTGAGAAATTGATCTACACCGAGGCACATGTAATCTTCCGTGTTAATCGTAATGCCCCCAGGTTGTTGCGGATATACTGCGATTCTGTCAAAGAAGATATTGTTGTGAGAAAAGTAAATAAATGCGAAACATTTCTTGCGGTACATTTTCAGTTGAATGAATTGTTTGCATCTTTAGGATGGAGGAGAATAATAGATTTTTGTTGAAATATAAATATTGATTGTGTATTCATTTCATTGACTTACGTTTGAATGTCACTGCCTGGAGGTTGATTAACAACAGACGGAGCTGTTTTTTTCATCGATAAATTCTGTATGAATAAAAAATGTTGACATTAATTTTTAGAACTGAATGAATGAATTCTTAATTCGAAATTTAGCAATATTTCCAAATCGCATTTCTAGCAGGAAGTTTTGGCATCGATAAAAAACTGTTACATTTCTATATCATTGAATATTTCAAAATAAAGTTAACTGTTCTAATTTACATGTATTATTCAAACAAATCGCGATTAATGTGAAAATATGATTAATATTCAATTATATACAAATATACATATACACATAAATACAAAATGATTTTTATATCAAATAAAGTCTTACTTCTTTCGGCGATGCGCGGACAAGAATTTCATTGGCTTCCTTAGAATTCAGCTCTGCTATTTTGACTTCGTATATACTTCTGAGTATCTGTTTCGATTCGTCGCTTATTGTCTCAGGCAATAATGAAATTCTTTTGTGTACATGATCTGAAAAGATAAACCTCAAATTAAACTTGAACTACGGTTAAACACGATCACGTTTACAATGTAACCAGAAAACAAACCTTTTCCCGCCGGGTCGTAATAATACCCTTTCGGATCTTGCATTCCTAAAATTTCCCTCACCTTCGCGCCAAACTTTGGACTTGTATAGTAAAACAGAACCGGCATAGTTTTGCCAAAATGAATCAAAACTTTAACAATATCTTTCATTGGAACTTCGAGTGGTACACGAGTGTTCTCTGCAACAACACATAAACTGAATGATTAAAAAGCTCAACAACAAAAACTGGTGTAAATGGCCAAATTTAACGCGACTTACCGTCTTCTAATAATGGTACCATGAGTCTTAGGCTCGTTGACGTAATGACTACCTTATCCAACGGTTCATATTTATAAGAGCCTATTCTAACAGTACGGCATTCTAATTCAGTTTGTAAATTTTCCGCTCTATGATTTGCTGATTCTAAAAACCAAACGTTCATTAATGAAATTGGTTCGTCAAACTCAGATTTGTCTCGTCAAATTTGTTTCTCCAATTACCTTCCATTGCTTCAGACTTATTCGACGGCGCATCATCGCTGTTATTCGTAATTATGGGTTCTTTATCAAGAATTGTCTGACTCATTTCTGTCATGAATTTATCACTATTGTTTACATTCGTCGACTTCTGCGACGGGTTTCCCTTTTTCCCACCACTGTCTTCCTCATCCGATGATATCGTTAGACATTCTAGAAAAGAATTTGCAATGAAAAATATCTATCGATTGAAGGTAATCGTTCAAAAGAAGTAAACAAAAAGAGAAAGGTTTTACCTGGTTCCTTAGGAACTTGTTTCTTTTGTCGACCAACATTACGCTTAATGCAACGTTTAGTAACATCTTTTTCAACAATCTCGATTTTTTGATTTGGTTCAATTTTTTTATTAAATTTCTGTAAGTAAAAAAACACATAGTATTATCATTTGATTGACACGCATGTTTCTTCTACATGTTTTAAGGGGTTACATAAGGTCTGAATTTCCTGGAAACTCAACTTTCTGTATTAAAATGTTTTATGATACTTTGAATGGATTATTCAGTATAGCAAAAGTCCTCCGCTACTGCAATATTGATTAAGCTAAAATGTATGAATAAATTCTGAGTTGCAACTGATACTTGACAATTCAGGTATCAAAAGGAAAAATATGAGGAAATAAAAACACATTTATGAATCGCTATCTTTAATCTCTCCTCTGTTTCTTAATCTGGACAAAAACGAATAATGAACAAAATTTGAAATAGTTCTTTTTTTGTTACGATAGAAAATAAAATAGCGTCATTATGGGTTTCTAATTACCAACACAGTTAAACGTACATTCTTGGGATGTTTTTTTTTCCTTGTGTTTATCAAAGCCGATGTGAATTAAACCTGTGTCTTGTCCAAGTGAATGTAATAGATGTGTTTTTTATATACACGTGTATATAGCCATTTAAGATATCAGTTTCTTTTTACATACCAATTTTTTCTCACTTCAAATTTTCGTCCAGTTTTTATATTTAGAGAAATTATAAATACAAGACATTTTACATATTAATAACAAAGAACAATTTACACAGTTGAGAAATACACAGAGCTTGACTAAATGATCCAATTTATTTCATTTCGAGTTTGGCACAATTAACGTAAGATCTTATAGCTCGTAGTCAGATCTAGAAAAAATGATGTTTGATCAATGTTTTCATGGCTACAATAATGTTCCTTACTTTTTTCATCTCAGATGAAAATATTTGATTTGATTGCTTTATCAGAATGCAATTTAATGTTTCTACATTCTTGGAATCATTGAAGCTTGAATTTTTCATGAAAGTATCGTTAACTTTGTCTGTTTTCATTTTTGAATTTTTTGAGTCGATTGTCGAAAGCTGTATAATTATTTTATAGACATTATTTCAACGTTTCTTAACTTTTCAATTCTTAACCAAAACGGGGAATGAAATTTATCAAAGTACACACAAATGTTTAAGAGAACATTTCAGTAAATGAATTTTTGAACTGGTCAATTTTCATGATTCTTTTTAAGAAGAATGAAATAAAAAAAAGAGAAAGATCAAATCAAAACAGTCATAAAACATTTGTTCGTCTGATAAATGACCTAAGATTTCTTTACAAAATGACGTACGAAAGCGCAAAATTAGGTTCATTTGATTTCATTTATAAAACTGCCTGTCTTAAAGGAGATTGTCGGCGTTTCGTTCAGTAAAAAAAGTGTCCAAACTGTTATTCATTAAACTATTTTCAACGAAACTCAAATCAGTCAATCTGATTGTTCTGAACATATGTAACCCCTTATGTTCAGTTTGAAAGTCATAATCGAACTCGACAAGGATATTCCAAACGAAATATCCCGTGCGTTTCTCTGTAATAAAATCAACTCAAAATGCGACTTACATTAATAGGATTTTCTTTTTTAGTTTCAACTAAAGTGGTAATTTTTGTACATGTGTCATCTGGAACGATTTTTACGTTGTCAGGCATTCCACGGCGACACCTTTGACATCGATTGAAATCAGCCGAAGTAGCCCCGCAATAATAACAGACAGCTAATTTTCCAGGAATATAACGAGGCATTCTCTGTTTAAAATTTCATTACGTATAAACTTATGCAATCGACAATCCCCATAAAATATATTAGAATATTATTTGCAATACTGTTTCTACATCAATGTCCTACCCTAAACTAAATCTAAATGCGAGTATTCTAAATTTGATTGTTTCCACAAGAAGATTAGACTTTAAAGGTGTTAATGGTAATTAAATGGTATGAAAGAATAAACTAAAAAAACACTAGCGTTTTACCTTTGGATTCGACTGAACTGCGGAATTACTGTTTTCGTCATATGTACTGCAACAAAACGCAATTAAGATTAAACAACTGCAGCTCGACACTTTTCGGATAAAAACAAGATTGCGTTTTACCTGATATTTTGAGAGGAACTTTCAGTTGGTACATTTGAACATTCAGTTTGCGCTTCAGAGTCACTCGCATTAGAAGAGACATCTATCGCCAACTCCGATCCAGCGTCCACAATATAATTTATTCCTATAGAAGTTGAGTCCGACACCAGAGACACAACAGTGTTTGTATCATATCGAATGCCAGCCTACGAAAAAGCAGATTATCAATATTTCACAATCAAACATTCGTCGCCATTTTGGACTGCAGCTGCGTTCCGTTTCAGACGAGAACCAAAATCGAATGAAAAGAAATAATAGTGAACGTGCTATATATATGTATACGTACACATATCAATAATTCACTGGCTTTTTTAAGCGCCAATCACCAGCAGTACGAATATTCACAAATCAAAATGGCGGTAAAAATTGCCACAATAAACTGACTATGTAACAAAAGTATATGCGAAAGGAAAAATAAAAATAAAAACGAAGCAAACCTGGTTTCTCACCTGCTCCAGCAAGTCATGGACGGTGCAGTCTTCTTTTGGTATATCGAACGTGATGAGCCTTTGTTCCCCGTTAGGCATCGCGACAAGCATTTTCGCAAGGTTGCCCTCGATTTGTCTCTGCACGATGGCAGTCTGAGGATTCTTAATTTCTTCCCTCAAAATGGCGAAAGGCGTAGTACTATCGGGTTCCGTGGGTGCGAGCTGCTGCATCTGATCCTCCTGTTGGACCAGCTGCATCGGCTCCGGCTGCGAATGAGTCATCAGGGTGGCGACGTTCTGGCGCTGCTGCAAGAGCATTCGATTGGCTGCCGGGCTTGCCTGTCTGGGTGATAATCGCACAGGCATGCGCGCTTGCGCGCGCGCCATCTGGCGCTGAAGTGGCGGTGGCGCGTGCGTCCTCGGCGTCGGCATCCGACCGACCATTCCGGCCGGCGTCATGATGTTCTTGGTCCCCAAGCCCACCCCTTTCGCTACCGACTGTGCGTTCAAGTTCATCTGGCCGCGCAGCGACGTCGAGGACGACGACGACGCCATCTGGGACTTCTTCGCGTTGCGGATTCGTTCACTCAGGTGCGCCATTCCCGAGCAGAACAACGGTGACATTGGAACATTCGCCGACCTGGGTGTCTCGTGGACCGAAATGTCCGATGGCGACTGAACCTTCGTCGGGCTACCCTGTAGCCGGTTCGTCTTCGCCAGCTGGTTGTTGTCGCAGTTTATCAACCTCGCCTGCACCACGCTGCTGGGTCGGCCAACGCTTTTCAACTTCAAATCCTTCTTTTCCGCAGCGTTCGGAACATACAGATCTGAACGGTGGTAGTCCTCTGGAGCCTGTGGAGCAACCATAATGTTAACTGTTGAATATCGAAAACTGCGTTTTGTGAATGAAGTGAGAAATAAACGCGATGTACATTTTACTGCCGACGAAAGGTGAAATAGAGCCTAATTGAAATTTAGCGTTACTGAACGAATAAAAGAAAACAAAAGACTACAAAGAAAGTAAAGACAAAAATATTCATGTTCTAAAGTGAATCATTCATTGTGTATATTAACATGCAAATCTGGATCTGAAACTAAACGTTCTGTCATTCGTCACAGTACTGACAAGAAAAATGAATCTTTCCAAAAATGCGTTCAATTATAACCCTCTTATGTGTTGCCATTAGTATTTTTCAGGTCTCTATTACCTGTCTATTGATCATTTATTTCATCAACCTACATGCAATTTGCATTTTGAATATTGAAACATCGCTTTTAAAGTAAAGACAAATCGCCGGCTATGAGTTTAGTGGGCTAAATGATTTATTAACGAAAAGTAGCTTACATTGACTATAACGTTATTCTGTTGATTGCGAACCGGGGTTACAACTTGGACAGGTGTCACAAGGTTCTCTTTGAACAGAGTTTTCGCATTAGGGCTATTATCTTGCGTGCTCATCCATTGCATTTGTTGACCTTCAGAGTTAGTGCTCAAGGAAACAGTTTTTATTTCTGAGGAAAAAATCACGTTTTTGGAATTATGTCCACTTTGAAGTCATCTACAACACTCAAACACTCGCACGAGGAACGCAATTTGTTGACTTAGTAGTGAATAAAGTCTTACCATGATCATTACAAACAATACTTGGATTGACTAACTGAAACTCTAAGCCTTGTGTCGCAGATAAATCATTTTTAATGATGTACACATTCGGTCTGCAATAAATAACAACCATTATTCGTTGATCTCACACATAAAAGCGAAATTACGCCATATACACTGGTTTACCCAATTATTCCGAATATTCATTTTGTCTGTGAGCCGCCATTACCAACAAAATTAAAATCGAACATTTCTCGCGGTCAAATTTGAACGTTACAAAATGGGCGCAGTCGTTTTTTGCACACTGATCAGAATGAATACAGCGTTGTATAAATAATTAGGAATTCGTGTATACGATTTTGTAGATGTTGAAATTCGTCAAACACGAAGGTTTGGAGGAAAATTTACCGTGATTCTAACTGAGTCGCACCATTATTGAGGTTTTCTAATTGCAATACTTGTACTTGTTGGCCGTCGACAGAAAAATATTGTGACGCATCCTCGAGTGTCAAAGTTCCATTGGAATTGGTTATTATATTATAATACTGTGCCATTATACTTTAACACTTAACTGCAAGCTAACCACTGTTGCTGAGTCAATGTGAATCCTCGGAAATTGCTTAATCGCTAATTCGTTCGAATCGAATTAGACCAGTCCGTGAAAGTCATGTCTGCTGAATGATGCACGGCTGTCTGCAGATCCCACCTGCTAAACATAACTTTGCATTATTCCAAGTTGCCATCTCCCATCAACTGCCAATTTGCAATTAAATCAATCAACTACGTCGCACGAACGAACATTGCATTTTCACAACAATTACAGCCTTTCGGTTACGAGATTTAGCGTTTAATTGGAAATACACGGATCGTTCAATTAAAACAAACACAAATTTGTTTACGAGTTCATTGCGATAAGAAGCTGTATATCAGTGTCTTGTTAAAATACATTGCTTTGTAGCAGAGCTGTTATTAATATGTAAAATGGATTAGGTGGAAATAACAGGTTGATGAAAATCGTTTCGGCGTACGCAACAATGCTCGGAAACAAAAGACGGATAGTCAACAAATCAAACGTGAGGAAAGGAAAAGAAGAATGAGAGACCAAAGCACGTTGTCAGTCGGTTGGAAATACAGAGATAAGTGAAACCAAAGCAGGGAACAGAACTCAGTTTTTGGGCGGTGCACAAATTAACAGTCGTCGAAATTAACCTGGACGGGTTGTGAGAGCGAATGGCGCTACAGAATACCGCAAACTCGATGCTTGTTTCTACGACCATAACCTAAAAGTCAACAAATGCTGTACTGCTAGCGTAGCCGACCGGATTCGCGAGTCGGCTCGGTTCTCGTGCGCCCGCAAATGCAACGCCGGCCGAACTCGAGACCGCGCACTCGAGCGCCGCCAAACAATCGTTTCTTTCTGCGCGATTCCAGTCCGGACGAAATCAAATCCCGCGACTCTAGTCGCGCTTGCAGAACCCGACTTTTGCCAACAGCGGCCATCGCCTGCGCTCAAGCGCGTCCACGGCGCAACAATTACTTACGATTTGTGCAACCACTTCCTCGCAGAATCTTGCGTCAATCTTGTGTCTCAAAACTTAAATGCTATTACTTTTATCCTCCTTTTTTTTCTGTTGTGCTATACTGCTATACATCGAGGCACTCGCGACTGACGCTGCTGCTGCTGCTGCTGTCCTGCTGCGGCGGCGCGCCAATCACTTGCACATGCACGATCTCGGCTCGAGCGATTTCAACAATCAGCTAACCGAAATCTTGTCCACGCGTCCACCAATCTCTTTTCCAATGCTTTTATGCGCCGCTGAATAGACTTTGTGTTTCTTTGTTCGCGCAATAAAGGGACATGAATGTCTGTCTTTCTTCCGCGTATTGCGTCGCGCGATCTTCGGTACTGTACTCTCATTCGTTCAACTCTACTTTACCGACAGAGCAGCTTACTTGCGGTCGAACTTTTATTTCCTTTTTTCCCAATCGCCCCGCAATTTTTCGGTTGTTTGAATATGTGCAGTTGTATGAGCAATGTTATTAGATGGAGGAGATGTTGAATACAATAAAACAGTGGATGAAATCGATAATCGGAGATTTTTTGTTTAATAAATGTTGAGTTTGTATTTTTGAAAGTACGAATATTTGAATAAAATATATTTTGTATCCTAGATTGTTTTATTTCACCTTAATTTGAAATAAATGAAAAGCAATGATAACGATGAAACAATATTTTATATATTTAATATATAATATTTTATAATTCAATATATTATATATTTAAGAGGAATTTGCAAATATCATTTATAGAATTTATCGTAATTATAATAATGAAAAAACCGAAGACGTAGAAGGAAATTGAACAATGCCAAATAAATTCGCAACAATGCAAGATCGCAACAATGAATCTAACAATAATATTTGATTCATTTCTTTTTCTTTATTGTAATAATAATAACGGTTTATTTTAATTTGCAAATACAGTATTTACAATTACAACAATCACCTTTAATCAACAATATACATCATTTAAAAATAATCACTTAGCAGCAACGTTTTACAAACGCAAAATATACATTATAACCAAAATAGCCCATAAAACGCAATACAAATTTGATATTGAAGCAACAATCAGTTGAATTGTAATAATAAAATGAACAAAAATGACTTTTCAAATGACCACAAGACAAGTTTCAAACGCAAACGATGTGAGTGTGGAGGACACCTAATGTCAAGTAAATGAGTAAAACGCAATCAGAATACAATAATATGGCGGCGAATCTTGAAGAAGAGCAAAGTTTGCGTGAATCAGAATACAATAATATGGCGGCGAATCTCGAAGAAGAGCAAACTTTGCGTGAGTGTGAAGAATATGTTCACTCTCATAACGTTCAGCAAGTTTTAAGAGACTGTCTTGTGCAATTGTGTCTAGGCCGGCCTGATAATCCCATATCTTTTTTAAAAGAATATTTTCAAAAGCTTGAAAGGGTATGTCTGGATGTGTTCACTTGCTCATATATTACCAACGCTTTCATTCGTTACTTTTATTACAAACATCTTTTTTCATCCCAAAAACTGTATTTGTTATCGCCATCCTTATTCATTCGCAATGACACTCGTAATATTTGTTTTTCATACATTTGCTTTAGGCATACTACAGTTTGACATAACGCTCAAATTTAGCATTTAAATGACCCATTAGATAACCCATTAGATAATAAAGTTGGATTTTCAGATGAAATTTGTTCAACTTTTATAGAAGTAGTATATTTTTGGTTCATTTCGGCCACGATGAAGAACGTTTTTTGGTTAACTCGCTCTCTCTCTCTGTTTTTCTTTCATACACGCGTATAGGTGTACGTATAGGTGTTGTAAATGTATGTTTATGGTAAACAAATTGTAAATTTGAATTGTTGTAAAAGACATGTAAGTCTGCACGAAAGTAACTGCAGTCGAGTAGAGAATGTTTTATCTTGTGTTTGTATTTAATGTAATGTGTCAGTCACATGAGTGAAAATAAAACAGAGATAACATTAAATCCATTAATGAGAGAGGGATAGAAAAAAACGAGTAATGTGTCACTTTAAGGTAGAACTTTTAGGAGTCGTTATTGTGGGGTTCAGAGTTTAAATTGAAAGTCATTTCAAAATCAGCTTTTTTTAGCGTAGGTGAAAATGTTGCAAAAAAGTGCAAAAAAATCAACTAAGTTTTGCATTATTTATTTCATTAATAATTCAAAGTAACAGATAACGCTTTGGTTATGTTGATCATTTTGATAAAGCTGATTTTCAAATAAATGTTCAATTCTAAATTTAAAAAAGACAAATTTTAAAGATAACATTTTTGTTTATTTAATCTTTACTGTAAATTAAGATTGATAGGAAATTAAAAATCTGAAATTTCGGTACAGCTTGAAGAATTATATTATTTCATTTATTTTTTATGTCAGTGTAAAATGATATAAATCATATGTATTAATGTATGTAATATATTATTATACAAGATATGAATAAATTTGTAAATTAATCATATTTCTTTTTGTCGTTAAATAACAAAATTTTTATTTGAAGGAAGCAAATAAATGTTTTTATTTGGAGGTTTCAACATTTATTACAGTCCTTATCAGATTAAAAGTTGAAAACTTAATTAAATAGTCAGTTAATGAATTCGTCTTTTTATAATTGATGATTTATATGGTAATGTAAAATTTAGCCACAAAAAAGTATTTACGACGGGCAATACCAGTTGTGTATCGAAGTATTGTTTTGATTATAAATGATCTGAAGAAAATGAATTTTATTTTAAGAATGGTTAGTTTTATACTAAATATAATTATTTTAAAAGGAAATTTAGTCATCTACAGCCATAAATAATCGAAAAATATTTTATTTCTCTAATGTTTACTTATATATTAACTCGATTATGGTTTTTTCAATTCTATGCAAATTTACAAATGTTAAATTAGACAAAAAATCAAATGATTAGATATTATATTATAAATAATTATTATATAACAAATTATAATTGTTAAACACAAAAAAAG
>JABFQD010002935.1:0-14183 GCA_022817045.1 Psix sp. ZL-2020 | reverse complement strand
TTTATATTTGATTAAATTCATTAAAATTAAGACTATGGATTATTTTCAAATATATATAATTAATAAAATTATATGTCAGTATGTTAAATCCGTTATATCGGGAAAATTGGGAAAGTTTGAAAATACAACTAATTGAATTTCCGTAGCCATGAATAAAAACAGTCATTTTTATAATGAATAATGTGATGAAGTGTACTTAATTCAATTAAATGTTAGTTCTTATCCATTTTTTCCAATTAAATTAAGGTTCTACTGAATTACGACTTTTGCTTTTACGAGAAATAAGGCAATATTATTCAGCAATAATGTTCAATAAAATTTAATCATTTATATTCATTCAACCTGAATGATTGAAATCAAGACTATTTCTCGCATAATTATTTAGTTGGATTTTTTTTAACTCTAGACAATTGCTTTTGTGAATAGGCAATTCATTTCGCAGTAATAAAAGAACGAAGCAGTAACGTCTTAATAGTAGATTTTATCATTTAAACATAATATTTCAGTGATAATAAAATGTAAAGAAGGAAAAAGAATGACTTTAAAATGGCT
The DNA here is from genome assembly GCA_022817045.1 of Psix sp. ZL-2020. NCBI lineage: Eukaryota > Metazoa > Arthropoda > Insecta > Hymenoptera > Scelionidae > Psix > Psix sp. ZL-2020. The sequence goes on along the minus strand of JABFQD010002935.1, from coordinate 13,631 downwards.
GATTTTCTTAAACTTTAATTACAGCACGCATACAAACTCAATTTATTTGTATTCCAAAAGTTTTATTTTCCCAACAGTGTGCGCTAGACTAAGAAGAGAAGACTAGGCTGAAAGGAAGAGCGCAGAATAATCTAATGAACGAGTTTTAATATTAAGTATAAATAAAGGTAAAGGAGGAGGTTGTTGAAAATCATCAGATTGTTCTCTTTTCAAAAATATACTTGGCTTTTCTCGTTTTTTTGTCTTATTGTCAAAGAGCATCCATGTGACATTTGTCTTCGGTCCCGAGAGATCAACCCTAGGACCTAACCACAGGTATTCTAGGGCTTATCGCTTTACGTACACAGTTTATGAGAATATCTATAATTTCCAGACAAATATCGGCAAACTGAGCTAAGTCCGTCGCCGGAGAAATATTTCTAGATCAACATTCTGTATGTTGGCTCCTTGATGTAATTAAATAAAGGATAAAAATCAAGCGAACAAATCACACGTCTGCCGTATAACACGAAATTCTTAAGTTTTCATTTCCAAAATGAATAAGTTTAACGCGCTTGTCTTGTGTGAATCAATTTCGGTTGGATGTCAAATCAGCATGGAATTTACATAAGTTCTATTTTTATCTTCCAACGACCGATTATTTTGGTATGCCATGAATAAATATTTGATTCAATTTGGCGAGTTTTTATCAGGCGAGGATCGGATGAAAAGTTGATGACGTCTATTTAATACGGCCATTCATTCATTCCCAGAACACACTGACTCAATTTTACCCGATAAAGAAGTTTGGTTACTTCAAACAATTGTTGCTATTCAAAATAGCTATGATCAAATCCGACAAGTAATTTCCTGTATTTTTTCTATTTCGCAATTCGACAGCTGCTAAATAAATTTCAACAAAGATACATAATATATAACACAGAAAAACTACGTTAAAATAAATTACAATGCACAACACAAAGCTTGTGATTGTATTGTAATGATTATAATTTAGTTTTATGAACGATATATATCGTTAAAATTACGATATCTGTTGTTCAAATTTGAATAGCTAAAATTCCATTACTTTTTATTCTATTCTTTAGTTTGTTCTGTATTGATTATTGTTGTATAATTCAGCGCTGTGAAAGCATTTCAGGGGTAAAGTAAGAGTTTGGTCAGACGGTTTCTAATTAATGGACGTTGGGACTGAGCAAGGCTGAGTCAGTGGAAGCGCGACAGAGTACGGAATCCCGCGATAGTATTTAGTCTTGCGTTGTTTAGCGGGCCAAGTGATCTTGGACCTGGAATTCATATTGGCTTTTTTTCATCGTATTTTATCGTACATCGACTGTGTACGCTATGATTCTGTGGCATCGATCCGTCCAACTTGGCGGCTAGTTCCGCCTTATCCCATTTCCTCTTTCGAATTTCCATCGTTTTATCTTCTTTGTTGATTCCGCTCTCCATGTTTCTCTGTTTTGGCTCATTTATATGTACCAACTATATATTCCCTCTCCGCTCCACTTACTTTTTCAAATATTTCTTACAATGCGATTGATAGTGGGCAGAACAAAAATTCAATAGCTTTTTTCGTAGATTTCTTAATGGTCGAATGCATTTAATTGAACATTACATCTTGCGTGTAATACTTATTTGCTGTTTATTTAAGAATCGCGGGAAAAATCAAAATTTATTGTTGTGATAACCGGTGGAGCTTATTTGAATAGAAAGAGTCATGTTTTCATGGCCAATTCGAGGCGAAGAATTTGTTCACGAAAGTAAAGTATAATATATCATTAAGTATAATTTATTAACGCGATTGAGTCACGTAATGCAAGATCATGTCAACTTCTTAACTTAATTTAGTAAGGAAAATTTCAAGTTGATTTCATTATGCAAGGGGCATTGTTACTTTCTTTTTTCACGCTCTATCTTTACGAGGCAAAATATTTTCGCAAGTTTCTTGTTTTCTTATATTTAATCAAACGTGTATTATGTTTTTTCGCCTATTAATGATGCCAAGGCGAGAGAGCGTTGTAAGATTATAATGATCTAAGACCAAATTTGCTCGGTAATTTTTCACTTTGCATCGCGGTGACACTTGTTACTGGAAACATCTCATTTTTAGACTTCATGTTTCTCGAGACTTGTTTCCTACTTTTAGGTCTCGCTTTTTTATTTGCATTCATTTCCTTTTTTTCACTTCTCAGATGTTAAATTTATTTTCATATTTCCGAACTTTATCTGGCAACTCTCTCAAGTTTGCATTCTTATTCTTTTGCTCGGATCGTGTTTGCATAATTTGAAGCGTAATATTTTTGTTTCCGATAAATCAGCCGACTTTCCAATAAGTTTTGTTTCATGTTTCACCTCGTAATGAACTGTGAAATATTTTTTCAAACGCTATCAAATAATGCTGCCAGAATAAAAAAATCCACACACTTGTTTTCACACAATCTAATCGAAGTGCTGCATCGCAACTAAACCCGAATCTCGATAATTCACGACCGCTGCGGCAAACTCGTCCTCTTTTTGTGACGTAATGATGTGAGTGGTGGTGAGCTGTTTGTTGTATGAACTATATTAAATCTTGGTCTTATTCGAAACCAGCATTTACGGTTATCTTTTTCTTGAACGTCTAATAGTTTATTCCTGATGATATATCACAAAGCATAGGACAGAGTATATAACATTTAATTCGTGATAAAATAATTCTAAAGGGAAAATAAAAAAATATCGTTGAGTCCAAAAATTATTTTTAATATGTTTTATAGACGTATTTTAATAGATATGTTTATTCTAAAATAAAGTACGGAGAAAAATAAAATTTCATTTCATTGCAATTTTATGATTTTTCTTTTCTCTTCAAAATTTTTGCCTCAGAAATAATTACTACTTCGTACTAGATGGTGATATAGTCGATTAATAAATTCTATGTCTAAATTCCATTTCGTTTTCTTATGTCTATTTTATTGTTTAAGAAATGAAAATTTTCATTATTCATTGGTTAAAATGCTATTGGAAATACCAAACTGAAACTCTACTTCAAAGTGCAAAAACGTGCATTTTTTTCGATTAGTCAAAATTTACCGAAGTGTGAAAAAGTACACTTTTGTTCGATTGATCATAATTTATTCAAATTCATCTGACATCAAAATTTTATTTCAAAATTAATGATAATAAATTAAAGTTTTATTATTTGACTTTAAAATCAATAAAACGTATATATTAGAAATTCTAATACGTTGAGTTAATACAATAATTTAGAAGACAATAAATTAGATCGTAGCGCTGCGCGGTACAAAATTTTTATTATTTCTGAAGCAAGAGTTTATTTAAAATTTTTTTATTAAAAATATAAGTTTGTAAAAGTCAATTCATTTTCAACAAAGTGATCATTTCAGACGGCTGATTTCAATGCACAATCTATTGATATGTTGAAATCTTATTTTTTCATCATATAAACGATGAAAATACTTGTTATTCGCATATATATTTTATATAATCGATTAGAGAAAATATTAATTATTATGTGTAATGAGTGATATATTTTCATGTAAAAAAATCCGTAAAAAATATATGTCTACTCGAGATATTTCAAACAGTCAAAACAGCGTTATTTCGGGTGTGATTTTAAATTTAAAATCTTGTGACTTCACCAAATTATGAATGCTATTCAAGAAAATCAGTAAATGAAAATAACTTTTCAACGCTTCATTATAAACAACAATTTGATTAATAAGCAAGATGAGTGAAAATTTAAATTTATCAGCAAAATAATTGCAGGAAACGTGGAAATTCCAGTTTTGTACATATCATCCGTTTTTAGCATAGAAAATAATATTTTGAATTTCAAACAATTATACTGAATCTCATTCAAAACTAGAAATTATATTAGATATGTTAGAATAATTAATTTTCAAACTTTCTGAAGTATTTATAAGATTAAAGAAACGTTGTTTCATACATGAAATATTGAATTAACGAGCAATCAATAACAATTTGCTAATGTGTACCTTTAACTAATTCGCTGTATTCTATTGAGGTTTTAATCATATATATCTGAAATGTATGCGATGTTCCACTTCTAATTTCATCATTGATATTAATGGAATCAAAGAAATATACTCGATGATATTGCAATTATTTAATTTTACAAAATTTTCATATTTTTCACATAAAAAATGTGTATCTTTACGAACGTAATGTTTTTATTTGAAAATTTTCAATTTTCTAAAATTGAGACAAGTATTACAATTTTTCCGTTCTTTATTTTTTTTTTTAATCAATTCTAACGTGTTTATTCTGAACAATATTTTCTTATCACAAACAAATGCAATTAATATCTTGCATCTAAAATCATTTTATCGATATATTTTTTTAATTTTCAATGAAGTTTATGGAAAAAAAATTTGTGGTTAATACTTATGCGTTGAGTGATTGAAAAAAAAGTTTTCATTAAGTAAGCACAATAAAAATATGTTGAGTGAAAAAACTTCAAAAGCTGATATATTTCATAAAAGGTTTCATTATAATTAGATACACTTTATAAAAGTAGCAGATCACAGTTCTGTTCTACAGTAAATATTTTTGAAGCGAAGCTTTGTAGTTTCTTAAAATGTTAATTAAATGTTTCATAATGTCAAAGATGTGCATATAATTTTTTGATGGCTTTATTCTTAATGATGTTTCCAAAAATCATATAAATACAACGTCTAATTTCCTTTTTAAATTAGGTCTAGAAACTTATGTTCAAATCATTTACGTTTTTGTTTGATTCTGAATTTTCAAGAACATCGCACTATTATGTATTCATTCATTTTTCCACATTTACTTTTAATATTTCGAATCATACTTAAAAAATGATAAAAAAATATTTAAAAAATGTAAGAAATGATATCATCACCGAAGACAATTCGTCAGATTTTTTAAAACTAAATTTAAGCTATAATAAAATAATTTATCAAATCGATTGAGATTGATTAAATAAAACAAGAAAAAAATTCTATCTCTAAATAAAAATAGTGTTAATTAAAGTTTTATGAGTTTTTGAAAAATCATTTATCTCAATACTAAACGAATATTGCCCATTTGAATCGTATATACAAACAATTCTGATATTTCAATATTTAGTTTTTAAAGATATTTCAATCATATTTTTATTATTCGAATAGATATTTCAATATTGAAATGGAACAGCAATTTGACACTGATGAGGAATTCGGTAGTGTTCAAAGAAAGTCAGAAGAACAAATAATGGAAAAAAGCTGCCAATAACATCTAACTCTTTTATAGTTCAATTTTTTTAATACTTCTCGTTTGTTTCTAACGCACAGAGATGTTTAATTTAAAAATATATCATATCGCCTTAATGATATTGCAGAAGCCAAAAATAGCACGGATCCACACGAAATCCAGATATGAATGGTAAGTCAGTGCTGTTTTTATCGCCAGTGAATTAGAACGCGACCAATTATCTCGCTGCTGGAACGACGGTTCATCCACATTAGGATGAATTTGCCAAGCGGAATAAGGCCATATGAAACGGGCGGCTAATTCTCGTGACGTCATATGAGCATCAAAATGCAAGGTGTCTATCAGTAAATATCGAGTCGACCGAGTCAAGTCAACAACTGAATGACGCAAGCGCATTAAGGTGTGGATATGACTACCAATCAAGCTGAGTCTGATGATAAATCAGACATGGATTGCATATATGAAAACCATTTTTAAAGAGATAAATATTCCCATACATGAACACTTATTTTTTTGAAGATGTATTTCATGTAAATATCACATATGATATAATAAACTAATAAATTCGTTGTAAAATATAATATACCAATATATTATTATATAGCAGAATATTTCAAGACTTAAATTATATGTCACAAAAACGAGAAAGCTTGGTTTTGAAATGTTTTATTTTCATTAGACTTTAATTTTTTTTGATATTTGGAATGTATTTAATTTGGAAATTTGCAATTGTTTTGCTCATATATGACAACATAACTGATATAAAACATAATTTTATTGATTTGAACATGTTTTCAGACCTTCTTCGTTGTAGATTATTGATAAAATTCACATTTAAAGTAATGCAATCTGCTTTCACCATTTTTACAAAGAATACGTATTACTTAATTTAGCCAATAATAATATATATTATTTAGGAGCATCATATATATTAATAGATATTTAAAAAAATGAATATGAATATACAAATATGTAAGATATTTTAAATTTAAAAATCTGTTTATTAGATTGTTGTTTTATAATTCAAAAACTATTAAATGGAATAAATTTGTCGACAAATAGCTTTCGATTTGTTGGTTTGTTGAATAAAAAACTGTCTAATTTTTCGTATGATGTTCGAATTTGTCGGAGTACTTTTTTCCACTTAATGAACATCGGAAATTCAGTTAAGTTTTTCATTATGACTGAATTATTTGAATAAGTTTTGTTAGAAAAAAAACATTGAAACTATTCTCTATTAGAAACATTTATGGGTATCTGCGAAATCTTGGATTTTTATTAACAGCAAGATAATTTCTCTAAGTGTTGAGAAGTAATCTCTTGCAAAGCACGGGATTGCAGTTAGTATTTAATATGTACTTTAATGAAATGTAAATTAGACCAACCGCAAAACTTTACTACAGAAGAAATAATGACGTGTGATATATAGTTTCTTGTCGTTTGCTGAAAAGACGTCTCCTTGATACAGGTTTTTGCGACGAAAAACATCTTTTTCAGAACATTTTATGATTATCCTCTAAATACACGGCAAAAAATGGTTTGCAAAAGATCCATCGTAGTATCAAATATTGAATAGACTAAAATTTTTTAGATGAAATTAACTTTAAATGATGAAGCAAACATATTTTTGAAATTGAATAATGTTTTTCACATACGAGTAATGAATCCTTTTATTTTTAGAGCTGTGTTTATTCAATGGAGATTTCCAACTTTTTTCAATTATTCAATTTAAGTGAAATAATGTTTTCGAATTTGCCGTAAATGTTCAAATGTAAGTAAAAAAAAATAGTGTTAAACTAAAGAAGAATGTATATTTATTAAATCTATACTTTAAATATTAATTTTTCCAAAAAACCTTAAAACTAAATTTGTTTTAATTTCAAATGAGTTGATTTAATTCGGAACTTTAAACTGAAGATTTAAATAGATTGAAAAAATCGAAATACCTTTTTAAGGTTATGGACTGTGGCGCCGCTTTTTATAAACTTCCTTATTAACACGTAAATAACATTCTTTTATAAATCGATGACTATATTTAAGTGAAGATTCTTTCATAACATTCGCGCGATTTTGATATTACTTCAACATTTTTGACAAAAAATGGAATTGATATAACTCCATCGTTTCTTATACTGAAGCATGTGTTTTACAGATTTATGATCATTATTGCTAAAGTAAGTATTATATGTGACCTATATATTCCATATATAGTATATATATAATTGATAAACCGATGCAAACATGAATATTCTGTTACAACCAATATAAATTAAATTGATGTACCTATAATGTACAAGAAATGATCGATTAGTATAAATGTGTAATATATAAAGTCATATATATACAAATTTATAGCGCGCAATGTTGTAGACGAGAGAAATTTAAACGTTGCCGTGCAGGGCGGATACCCGTAAGGTCTCAGGATACCGCCCGTGGCGGGTTACGCGACGCGGAGGTCGCTGACGTCATAGCATAGATCGTCGGATCTATTGTTAACCCCAGCTATCGGCTACTTGGCGTCGACGTCATAACCCAGTTATTTCGCAACGTTGGACGTACCAATGCCCTGCAGGATGAGCTGCTCGCAATTCGGCTTTTCATGTTTCAATTACGCCGCTGTTATTTTTTCATTGTTATTAACATAGTCTGCCGAGCGCAATTGATTTTCTTTTTCGCGATTCAATTATAGTGAAACATGCTCGATGAAAACTGCACGCTCGGAGACCCGGTAGATATATAAAATCATAAGTTCATTACGTTTGGTAAGATGAAAAAAATCTCTGACCCCATCATTTATGCATATTAGAGTCAGAATTAGAGTACCTCGTTCCAAAAGCGCGCTAATTTCAGCACAATTAATAAAGCTGACGCTAATATGTATAATATAGGCTTGAGTAAGTGAAATGTCTAATAAGCTTGTATACTTTGAATAGAATTTCTAACTTCGTTGAAAAACTATCGTTCGATTGATATAGTTTAATTGATTATTATATGTTTTTAGGTTAACTTTTGCATTATATTTTATTTTTTTGTTTAGTTATTTATAGGAAACTTTCAGAAAATTTTAGGGATGAATATAAATAAAAAACACGAATACTATGATTTTTATATAATGATAGAGAATATTTTGGTTCACTGTGATGTGCTTGATCATCATTCAATTTAAAAAATTGAGAAAATCATTAAGTTTATCATTTAAAATAAATAACTTAATAGTTCATTTAAAATAAAGGTTTCACTATATAAACTTATTTCACATAATAACAAGTTTTAGAATATAATTTTTTTATTATTTTGATTATGAAAAAATGGGTTCAAATTTATTATATACGATTTAATATTACTTGTGTGATGTTAAAGGCATCATAGCATTAACTATAAAATCCTTGTGAAAATAAAGAAATTAATTTACATCTTGAAATTTTAATTTACTACAATGACACATAATTTTAAGTGTACAAAGAATAATTGTAAATTGATGGTATGTAAATCAAATAATGAAATCCTAGTAATCTTAGTTCTGTAGGCATTATTATGAAAAAGATGACTAATGATTTTAAATAGAAGGTATAATTTTTTATAATAAAATATATTGATGTTTATTTCTTTAATTGGATATTAGTTTGATATATTATATAACTATAAATATTTTCATAAAATAAATTTTCCACGGGTTAAAATGGAGATCATGTTCATTAAAAATAATAAAAATACTGTTGTGAAGTTGATTATTTTATGTTTTAGCGATTCTTAGTTAATGCAGTAAGGATACATTGGAAAACTCATTACTTTTTATCTTTCAAAAATCAATTGATAACAATCATTTATATAATTTTTATATAAAAAAATAATGTTGTTCCATATTCTTTGAGATTGCTACTTATTTAATGTTACAGCTTAATGTTGTTTTTTGTCACATACGAAGGGAGTAGTATATTTCACTGCTAGAAAAGAAGAGTAGCAATTTCTTATTCGTGAGTTTCTTGGTTGAAGCAAATCCGAAAATTGAAAACTTATGAATGAATAATTGCTTTATTTCAGCAGTGAATGATATTTTTTTCGCAAGAGCTGAAAATATTATTTTGAGTGGTGCACTGTCATGCACCACTCAAAAAAGTGGGAATTTTCATAGTGTGTATCAAGAAAAAATTTTTCTTTTTGGCTAGGAAAGATGTGTTACGTACACTGACTACTAGGTATCGCCTGTACGTGCAGTGACATGGAAATCTCATCTATTAAAAACCATCAACCCTCGCATCTTGGCTTTATTCGACCGTTCTCATATTAATTTGAGGAAGAGTCGTGTCTTTTGTCTAAATCTATTATTTATTTTGTATGGTAACAAAAGTTATTGGTAGCTAACGCGGTTGAGAATTTAGATGGTTCCGAGGTTCGATAGATATAGTTTTATACGGCGTGAGTATTCCCAGACGTTTCTTAGCCTCTCATTTGCACCTAGTGAAGGCAGTGGAAGAAAGTGTGCTAGGTAGTATTATTCTCGTTGCACTATGCATTTAGAGCTGTTTACTTTGTTCATTCTGAACAAATACTCATAAAAGTAACCGTTGCCTGTCAAGAGTTGAATTTGATTGTGAAGTCAGCCTTTTCGTCCATATTTCTCGCATCTGCTCAGTTCATTGTTGATGCCACCTTTCCATCCAGAGGTTGTGAGCTTCAATCTGCACTCGTTCTCTCCCTAGGAGTTTTCTTTTTTGTTATAATTCTTGGCACTCTCGAGCAAGAATATTTATAGATGTTACTGACACTTTGACTAACGCGAATGCTGTGGTCATCATGAGGTGGCACTTGCGTCGTTTTGGTTCGGGATATTTGTAGCAATGGTGATTCTATATTACCAACTGAATTTCTGGATATGTATTCGCTACCGTTTTTAACTGAAATTCCATCTGGTTCTGGAACTTTTCGGAGCTTTTCGGATTCTTAAAGAAGTTGGTTGCCCTAGTCAGCTCTTCTTTAATGAAACAGAAATATCTTTCGGGTCCACGGTGTCGACTTCTTTGGCTCTTTTCGAGTGATCATGGAAGATCTACAACCTTTTTCAACGTTTATGAGTCCAATGATGTGTTTAATGGCTTTGTCACGATCTTTTATCCCAGACACCAGGGGTAGTTATCGATGTCCTAGAAGATCGTCTGTCACTTATCATTACCCTTTTTAAAGAACTAGGAAGGAAGGCGATAATTTTGTCGAGAATTTCGCCCAAAACGGCAAAGCTTTTTTATGTTCATAGGAACATTTCTTTTTTTTCTACAGAAATACCGGAGTGAGGACTTGGTGACATCACCTTTCCATAAGAACGTTATATGATAGAAAAAGAGATCCGTACCACCCAGTTCTTAAGCTCGCATCATTGTTTTCATGTCCTTGATAGTCCCTGGCATATAGTGATAGTTACTATAACAGAGGGTTTTATCAGGTTTGTTACCACATCATTTCTGCTGGCTTGGTTTTGTTTTTTATATGCAAGTGGAGCGGGTTTTGGAAACTACCTACGACCATTTCCATCGTTTAGTTAAATATTTTTTCATTTTCATAATACTGTTTGGTATTCCAGAGCACTAAATCGTCTTTGTTCAGGAGGCTGCGGTTGCTGGAGGTACAGCGCTTATTGAAGAGCGCCACACTTATGTGATGTTTCCTCGATCTAACAATTTTTTCGAAAAAAAGTATAGTCCAGCTATAATATCTCTTTTACCGCGCTCTCCGCCATCGCCGCTGCTCGGTCGGTAGGACGCGCCACCTACGATGCGTCTGATTCAATGTAGCTCCGCGACGGAATGAAAAGTTAAATATTAATACTACTACTAATAATAATGATTATGATAATGATTTTTTTTAACTTGAGGCGAAATTCGTGGGACTGTCACCCATCGAAAATCAGTAATTCACGTCGCGACTGATTACACATTATTTAAAGGTAGAGCCATCTCTTAAATCTTCTTAGGGCAAGGTTTCCTTCAAATTTCTTCAGATGCTTTAGTTTCTTCTGGAAAGTGGCCCTATACTACTCGTACATGAGTAAGATACTCGCCCCCTTTATGAGAAATTAGTCTATAAGGTCATAGATGGTCCTGCTTCTGTTTAGGTTAGCCTATAGAATTACCAATACCATTGTATTCTGTGCCTTTGTCATAGCACATGCCTTCTCAAAGAAAATTTAGGTTCAGAATCCCAGCGGAAATAACGTAGCATGTTTACTCTTTTTCGCACTCAACAAGACATCCATCCAATTTTTTTATGCTTTTTTGCTGCGAACTTCGTTGCCCTGATAGCTTCAGAATTTGCAGAACAAGATGTCGATCTCCAAGAGATTCATTCTATAACTTTGTTTTTATTTGTCATTGGCCTTTGTTGTGTCCAAAAGATTTGAAATGAAAGAGTTTTTCCCCTTATTTAAAGCAAAAAATTGTTTCATTGCTATGTATTTTTTGTAACAGTGCATCGTGCGAAAGGGGCAGATCAAAACGCATATACCCTTGGTTTAATGTTGACTTACCTTAGTTCCCCGGGGCTTGAGCTTTGCTATACTGGAAAAAACATGGATAGACTGGAAATCGCCCATGACAAGAAACAGTTGTAATAACAGATAATTTGAATTAAAAAAATTTACTCTTTAAATTACAATTCGAGGTGTTTTCAGTCAATGAGCAAGTTGAGACATGTCAAAAATAATAAACAGAAGAAATGCAGAACAGAACATATAAAGAATTATAAAAAATAAATAATTAATAAATGATTTAATTAATCAATAAATGTCTAAAATTAAAGCAAATGCTTAATATTAGTTTTGTTTTGCAAACAACAAATCGTGAGTCTTTTTGGAAAAAAGTTGATTACGCGTCTGGTTTCTAGCGTTTAGAGATTTAATGGCATGTTTTATCCTCTGCATCATGTCTTTTTTCGTCGTAGCATAGTATGTTCTGTTTCTGAGGCTAAAAGTGAGTCTAGAAATTGTCCTCCTATTAGACGAGGGCTTGTCAACTCTCGTAAGTTGTTATTTACGAACTGATAATAGATGACTCTAAACATTAACTTACTTTCTAATTCCAGGGTTTAGAAGTTAACTTTTACCCTTGTAAATATTTCAACGTATGTTAGAATAGTATTTTTTTTATCAAACAAGATGAAAACGTAAATTATTTTTTTCGAGCAGCAAGTTGTAATTTTGAAAGAATACATATGTATAAATTATTTTTAAAAATCATCATAACTAAATGAAATTTATATTCACAAGCTTTTGTTTTAGTTTCATGTCTAATGTTTAACGTTAATTATTGCTGTTAAAACAATAAAAGTTATTTCACTGGAAGAATATATAAATTTAAAGTTAATTCAGATTAGCTGTAGTTTCATTGTTTCTATATTTACGTAAGATAATTTTAAATCGAAATTGGTCTTAGTAAAATATTTTATTTAACTTTGTTGTACCACATAAAATTATTCAAAATAAAAATAACATCATAGTCAAATGTTTATTTTATGATTTTAATAAAGTTTTTCCTGTCTCTTTTTTTGTTTTTTATGTATTTAAATTTTAAAACATTTTTCCAATAAAACGTTTTTATAATAGATACCTTAACCCAGAGTAATCATGCGTTTGCCTGATCTCTTTGTTTATTAACAAAAAGCTTACACTGGTATTTTTGTTGTGCGTCGAAATGATCGCGTGAGCAATCACTTTCGGGTTGAAACATTGCACAATACAAATATGTTTGTGAATTCAACTTAATAATGGATTGATTTCTAAATACTGGAAACTTTATTTAATGAGTTTTAAACTATATGCAATTTTTTTATAGATTTTTACTAAAAAATGATTGGTTGATTTTAAATAAATTTGATTATCTTAAAATTCCTTTAATTAATGCTAGTATTTTATTGGCTGAATTAGATGCCACCTTATTTTGTCAGTGAAATAAAAAGAATTTTTAAAACGTAGCTTTTCATAAGAACTTCGAGGTATTAAAAATGTTATTGCAAGAATTATAATCTAGATATATTTAACAACTACGAACAGAAATATCTTATATTAAATCTAACATTTTATAATAACAAATGTTTTTTAATAAAAACTAGCTTGTTTTTCATTTGGAATATTTATTTTTATAATCAGGTGAATTATGAATATTTAGTTCTGCGATTTTAGCGTTGAATGCCGTTTCCAAATACACCGATTTTTAAGGAAAACTGAAATTTTATTTTAAGTAATCAAGGTTTCCCGTATCTATCTAGCTTGACCAGAAAAAAAATTGAAATAGCTACAAATCTAGAGATAAAAATCTTTTCAAAATATAATTTTTAATATATAATTTGTAATAAATTTTAATTTTTAATATATAATTTTTTTCACTTAATATTAAAAAATGAAAATA
>JABFQD010002934.1:0-14175 GCA_022817045.1 Psix sp. ZL-2020 | reverse complement strand
CATTTCAACAAATTGCTAAACTCAGCATTTGTATTGCTGCTTATAATATCATTGGCCTTGGCACGCAACCTTCCACAAGAGAGACGCTTTTTTCACGTTCATCGGCTTTATTTCATCTCTTCTATACATAATAACGATTTTATTTCAATGTTTAATGTTATTTATTATAACACGTAATAATTACTTATTAGGTTGAAACATTTCCTTTAGTTTCTTTGGACGATGGTAAACATTTTCAATTAATTGTTTTTCAGAACATCCAGCAACTTCAGATTCATGAGATGTATTATCTTTTCTACTCATTTCTTTCTCATTTTTATTAACGTTGTTGTGATCCCTATCACTAAGTTCATTTTAAAATTTGTTGTATAGATCTTTCATTAAATTATTGCAAGACTTTACGTCCATTTGATCTATAAATATATATTCATTCATATATGAATTATATTATTAAATTAAATTAAAAAAAGTATTAAAAGAAATAACGTTAATTATTTCACTATTAATACAAAAATCGACAATCAAAGAAAGAAGTATAAGTCTACGTTTTATAAAAGTATCTCTTGAAGACTCATTCTCAACGATCTTATATCTTTTTGTCAATGTTTCGGTTTCATTAGCACATTTTTTTCATTTTACGCTTGCTATTAAAAACAGGTGATTTATTTTCGTCATTTTTCATCTTTATGTTACATTCAGTATGAAAAGATATGGTTTCGTCTTGACTAGGTATGACGCAGCTCTTTCCATCTGCATTTTTGCTTTATGATGCAACTATTTTGGATATTCCAAAATATTTTCAATCCTGTATAAACTTCCTTCTTTAATCATCTTATTTTGACTTTCCCAGTATACGTTTTCTTTAACGTAGTCCTCGATTTTTTTTGGATTTTGCATTTTTCGTCGTTTCAATTGAAGTATTTCCTTAGGAGTAACTTATTCTAAAACATTTCCGTCAGTGTCTACAGACATTTCTTCTAGTCTGCTGCTATCGAGTATTCATAAAGTAAAATATGATTATTCAACAATTATAAATCATTAAATAATAATAATAATCAATATAAAAACAATTTTATTGATACGTGCCGATTATTTTTTATAGACAAGAATGACTTGTAGCTGTATAATTAGGAAAGTACTCCTACGCGTGTTTCGATTTTAATCAATATTCAAGAAAAAATTTTGCTTTGATGAACAAAAGTCGCTTTATTATAGCACAGAAAAGAATTGTAAGTTTTTATACATTTTTATTGTAGTAAATCGTATATGTTTGGGAATGTTCCATCTTCCTCTAAGTTTGCGCGAGAGGAGTAGCGTCAAATATGATCGTAGGACCAAACTAGCCACGCATGCGCCTGAATCCTCTAACGCCAGATACTTAATCGAGCTTCGCTAGACGGTACCTCGTCATGTAGCGCTACGGCACTACACATCTTCTTTGCGGTCTGACCTTATTCTAATATATATACGACCTCCCCATGCTAACCATGTACTCTCCGCACGGCGACCGAGCGGTAACGACTAGCGACTAGTCACCTCACAAGCAGAACGTGTTCTTAAGTGACTCAAGCCCATGAAATTACAATAAAAAAGACATCCCTGTTAGCATAGATTATGCGAGATGATTGAAGCGCCGTAGAAAATTTGGGAGGAGGTGTGGTTTTTGTGTGATCAAGACGGTAATGTAATAGTGCGATCTTCGACAGAAGAAATCTGTAGTCTGTTTAAAGAACGGTGTCTCGCAGCCCGTAAAGTTCGACGTTGAGCTATAGTCAAGACGAACGAACCTAAGTGATCTATCGGCGAACGCGGAATATCTCATTACATAATTATTAGTAATACAATAATTACCGATACTTATTAAATATAATATATTCACCCAATTTTACTTACCATATGATTTAAGAACCGAAACATCTTCCAAAATCTATAAATTTTTTTCAGTAATAAACATATTATTAATAATTTATTATTTTTACAAAGACGTTAAATATTCATTAATTTCATCAATTAACGGATACATTATCTTATATAAATAAATTATGACTATCACTTATAATATACGCTTATAACTAAATTAATAGGTCCCGTAACATAACATTATAAAAATGTAAGGAAATGCATCTAGATAGTAAACGGGCGACATAGTGGACTAGATACAATATTATTACAAATGATGAAATTTAAAAAATTTAAAAATGATTATATAATATTAATATTATAATATAATTTAATATAAAGGTAAAATTATAAATAAACCAACTTAGTCAAAAGACTATACAAAAACAAGCTGAGTAACAATAAGTAATTATAAACTACAACGAATAAGATACAGTTATATTATGAACCTATGGATATTTATCTGAAACCATAATGAGTTGAATACAATTTTACTCAGAAAGATAGATGGAGCTACGGTTAGATAAGATTTTATTAGCAAAACGGAACGCTAGAGAAAGGAGGGTCGAAAGAATTGCTAGCTCACAGATCGAGTAAACAAAAATATCAGCTTTCGGTATGCGATTGCTAACCAAATCGTTTGTTGTGAACCTCCGATCACAACGGTTGGTGAGAAAGTGATTGACTTCACTTTCTCATCGTGTTTTTAACATTTCGAGACGTTACTTCGAACCTAACCTCACTTGTTGTGACAGTGTAGGCAATCTCCCGGCAAGCCGGGCGGATTTTCAACGAGAAGATGAGCGTGTCATCAGATGGTGATAAAAGGAGTGAAGTAGATGAAGAAAACATGAATATTGATGAAAATGGAGTGCAGAGGCCATAGAGAAAACGTAACGATTCATCAGCTGTTGAGTCGGACAAAGCAAAGTAACATCAGGAGAAATCCTGATTTGATTCGGAAGGATATTTTCAAGAATCTAAAGGGCCATACTGAGTCTGGGTTCATCATGCGAAACGGGACGCCAAAGAGTTCAACATTTACAACTTAGGTAAAGTTGTGTTTGGCAAGTACAAATCCATTCTTGAAATCAAACGAGACGGACGATACAAAGGAATCATTGTGTTCAAGAATAGAGCAGAAGCAAACAAAGCATTGAAAGATAAAGTTTTTTCGGACAATGGCATGGAGACTTTCATACCGGGTTTCCGGAAAATGAAAAAAAGAGTGGTGAAAGGAATCCCGACGGATTTGACAGTTGCCGAATTTGAGGAGATCATTGTGTCGCCAATTAAGATTCACGAAATTACAAGGTTGATGAGGAAAAATAAAAAAGCAGTGGACGGAGAAGATAAGTGGATTCCTAGTACAGCAGTATTAGTCGATTTTGTCGGACAAAAGTTACCAACGGAAGTGTCTATTTCCAACGGTCGTTGGAAACAGGGGCGGTTATAATAAACTCGAACATTGGAGAGATTTCAATTGTTGCTTGTTATAGATGCCCGACAAATGGCAATCATGTTAGTGCAAACGAATGGCAAGGTTTTGTTGACGCTATCAAAAATCAAAACACAATACATGTACTGGTGTGTGGCGACTTCAACGCTCATCACCCACTGTGGGGGGATAAAGAAATTTGTAACAGTGGTCAAATCATTGTTGATAATACTGAGTGCAATGATTTAGTTTTGCAACTCATATTACACTGTCAAATGATTATGCATCTAATTCAAGTATAAATTTATCTTTTTCTTCTCCGGAATTATCTCTAAACTCAAATTGGATAGTCTTAGACGATAGATGGGGCAGCGATCATTTTCCAATTATTATAGAAATTGATATAAATCCTCTTTTACTTCAAAAAATTTATTATCGGTACAATATTAACAAACCAAATTGGGATGTAGTTTTTGAACAATTAGATAATGGTAAAATCCATTTCAATAACTTAGTATATTTGAATTCAGATTTGAATGATAAATATGAGTTTTTTGTCCAATTTTTGCACAATTCAATTTTGAATTCACTACCAAACAGTCATAAAGAAAAGAATAAAAATATTGCTAACAAAAATGATCTTCAAAAAAGTAGAAAAACTAAAAGGAGAAAATGTATATGGTGAAATGATAAATATGATAAAGCGGTTAGGTTAAGAAAGGCAGCATATAAATCTGTTAAGTATAGGTAGAATGAAGAAAAATTTATTAAGGTTAAAAAAATTGAAGCACAAACTAGAAAAACATTAAAAACAGAAAAAAGACTGCCCTTTGAAAAATATTGTACCCAAATAGATCCTCATGCAAAATTGTCAGATGTGTATCAAAAAATCAAAAAGAAAATAATATTCAACAAGCGATTGAAACTCTGTGCAGTCCGAAAGCAGTTATTAATCTTTCATTGAAAAATCTAGATAATTTTACTTACTCAGATAATACCACCTTCTTTTTAGACACCTCCCTTTTCATATGACGAATTAGAATTTGTGCTTAATTGTGTCAATGCTAAATCATCCCCAGGCTTAGACAAAATTAATTATGAGATTATTAAAAACTTACCGGAATTTTATAAAAGAGTTTTATTAGACTTATATAATGATTTTTTCAATAATAACTGCTTTCCAGAAGACTGGAAAGAGTATCTGGTAATTTTCATTCCTAAGGCAAATTCGACGAAAGTTAGACCAATTTCTCTTGCATCTTGTATTCTCAAAGTAATAGAGTGAATGATAAATGAACGTTTATCTTGGTGGTTAGAGTCACAACAATTATTATCCAAAACCCAATATGGGTTTAGAAAAGGAAAATCGTGTATGTACAACTTATCAATTTTGGTAACCGACATTCACACAAAGTTTTATGAAAAAGGAGTTCTGACTGGGCTATTTTTAGATATAAAAGGGGCGTATGAAAATGTAGTTCCTGATGTTGTGATAGATGAATTATTTAACCTGAAGATTTCAGTAAAAATAATTTCATTTATTGAAAACTTAATTTTTGAGCATAAAGTATCATTTTTAACTAATACTAGTATTATTGAAAAGATAGTTGATAAAGGATGACCTCAAGGTAGTGTGCTAAGTCCTATTTTATATTCGATATATACTAGAAATGTGAACAAAAATATTAACGAAAACACTAAAATGCTGCAGTTCGCAGATGATATAGTTATATAATCAAAAGAAGGCGATGCAAAAGATCAAATAAAAGAACTAGAAGGTAGTGCGAATTTGTTAGCTCAATTTTTCAAAAATAGAAGATTGGAAATGGCGCCAGAAAAAAGTGTTTTAGTTTGTTTTGAAAAACCTAATAAAGCAATTGACACTAGTGTAAAATTAAAAATGGAAAATTCATATATAAAATTGTCACCATATATTCGAAATGTAGAAATAAAATGTAACATAGCCTAAAGAACAATAAGTAGTTTAAGAAGTACCTGGTGGGAAGCCAACCCCAAAACACTATTGATATTGTTCAAGTCCTTGATCAGATCACGATTAGAGCACGGGGTTTTTTTGATATCCCCCTAATCTAAGGACGCCTTTTCAAAATTAGAAAGAATTCAAAACAAAGCGTTGAGATACGTTATGGGGTACCGTAAAAGTACACCCATAAATGTAATATTATGTGAATCAAAAGTTCCTTATCTCGAATTTAGATTTAAATTTTTAGCTTATAAATATATTCTGAAATGTTTGTCCTATGATAATAAACTTATTATCGAAAACTTAGGATTAATCAGAGACTTATCAGAAAACTTTGTTTATGAAAATAATTTCACCAAATCATTACTTTTAAATTGTTACGACGATGATTGTTTAAAGATTCTATTATATGTTCTGATATTAACTTTAAGTTTCATGGTGAATATATAGCTTCACTGTTTAAACCAAATATAGATTTTAAATATGGTAAACTAGTCAGGAACTCAACGTCTCCCAATGTAGAATTTAAGCGCCATTTTAATAGCGACTCTGCGATACATATTTTTACCGATAGTTGAAAAATGTTTGAAAATGACATATCTTATACGGGTTTTGATGTATATTGTGAAAACGAGTTGCTCAATTTTAGTTACAAAATATCGGATCATGCGTCGATTTTTACGGCAAAATGTATGGCTATATTGTGCGCAGTAAAAAGAGCGATTGAATGTAATTTATCTAATATTATTATTCTTTCTGATTCTGAGAGTGGGTTGAAAGCCTTAGATAATATAAGCGGTAAGAGTTCACAAATGCGACCGCCATATTTCTTTGGCACTTAACTGCCTCAGCAGAACGTATACACTTTCAATCACACATGCGAAAAAAATAGCCAGACCGCCTTCCCGGGGAAGTCCCTGGTAAATAAAAAAATAAAAAACCTGAAAACGAATAGCGGAAAACGAAAAAAAAAACAGGGGAGGAGGGTTCTTAATATTTTCTACTATATTCGTTTAATAATTTTTTTTTCTTTGTATTTAAATTTTATTTCGGTTCCTTATAGTTTATGTGTTATAAATAAATAATTTTGCCTTCGAAGGTTTTTTTTCATTATTAATGATATTACATATTATTTAATAGCATCACGGCACGTCAAATTTTTATTTTTTATGCTGGATAATATTTTCATTGTCTTTGTCTCCAATGAGCTGGTAGACCGTGATGGGGCCTATTTCCATAACACGCATCACCATCACGCAGAGGATTTAATCTTCCCTCTGTATGAGGCTGCCAACTGCAGATGCAATTGCTATTATGCGTACTGCAGCCGGCTCATTCTATAGCCCCTCTCTGTTGCCGCATTTGCGCAAAAAGCTCTTCGCGCGGAATAACATTATATCGCGGCTCCTAGTAGCGAAGATGTTGCGGTCCTAATCGACCTCTACGCCATAGATCGCAATCACTAATTCTGAACTAAAACGTTAATTCCAAGATATTTTGATTCTTGCTAATACTTCTAATTTGAATCTAATATTAAGAAAGCTCACATTCTGTTTGCCGCATCCGTAGCAAAATATTCCGCGATGTAATGGGCACTGGCTATACCTATGTCCTCGGATGCGTCAATTCCAACACTCGTATGCCCCAAAATCAGATTACAGATTTCGGAGACTGCAGCATCCCGAGATTTTCATCGTGTTGCCCATTGTCGTTTATTTTTGCCCATCTACAAAAATTTAATTTTGACAAAAAACTTTCTTATTATAAACCAATTGTTTTCTCGAACTTTTTATACGTATGAATTTTTATTGAAAATAAGAAAAATTCTTTACAGCATTTATTTTAAATAATGTTAATATTTTTGAAATATTCCATAAATTTAATTTGATAAAAATATTTTTTCAAAATATCATACTCAGAATAACTTTCACTCTTAATGTCAATTGTAGTTTACTGCATTAAATTTAACTGCAGATTGTCAAATGTTGAATAAAAAATACATAAATAACATGTAATTAAATAAATAAATATGAAATTCACTGTAATCATATTTAAATAATATCTTAATTAATAACTTAAATTTACACAAAATGTAAATTATGCTGTTAATTATCTTATAAAAAAATCGCTTAAAATATTTGCATAAATTATACAAATAAATTTGATTCTTGAAAACATATTGATTTTTACTTTACGAAATGTCAGACAGGGCAGATTCAACTTTCAATAAACACGTTTTTTCAATAAACTCATTTTTTATGTTATTGTCACATTTATTGACGTTTTGCAAATATTTAATTTTCGACGATAAAATTTAATAAATTTAATATTTACTGTTTCATTATAACCAGTCCATTAAAATGTATTATTTTTGTATATGCGATTTTGAGTTTTTCTTTATAAAAAGAGTAATCATTTTTTATCACTGTTTTTTTCAAAATTGAATGTAAATACATCTTTTATTTTTTTATAAAATAAACAATGTCGTCGCGGTAATTCAGATTTTATTTAAATAAATCATGATATTATACAATAATTAAAGTTTTACAAGACGCTCAAAAGCAAAGTGAAAATTATTAGTTATGCGAGCAATTTGCATAACTAATGCAAGAATTTCCGCGCAAAACAATTTTCACTATTTCAAATTCCAGTGAAATGATAGTTGCTTTTTCTTTCTTTCCCACTAATGGATTCAGCATTATCTCCTTCCTCTTTGTACACATAACTCACTTATTAATTCAACAAAGAAAAAAAGGAAAGATAATGATCGTTGAATGTTTTGGTTGTCAGATGAGTTTGTTTTCTGGATCGATGCCTGCGATCCCCGGCGAAGCAACAGCACCAGTGATCGCCGAACCGTTGCTCTCTGCCAAGGAAAAAACTACGTTTTGTGAACTCTGAGGTTGCTACGTGGCTTACATTACATATCGCTCCATCTCGTTTTATCCGTCTTTATCTACGGGTTCTTTAGGGTGTATTTAAATTGCATGCAAGTTTTATAAATGTTTCTATCCAAGAGTTTGATGCTTTAAATTTTTTAAACACAGAATAGACAAATTAATAATTAATAGTTTTTAGTTATGAGAGTTATATTTTTTTACCAGCGATGAGTTGACTTAGAAATCAAAGACAGAAAACTTGGTTTCAAATCTACGACCGATCATATCCCAAACTCAATTACAAATTTCATACACTATGACCATATAATTTTAAGAAAACGATTTTTTAATATAAAATCACTTTAATTTTGATAAATAATAATAAGACTTTCAGTTCACGTAGAATAACTAATCAAGTAAATAGGTTACATAGCTTTTTAATAAAACTATGAATTAAAATATATAAATTGTGAAAAGCGTCATTTCAATTAATTATAATTAAGTTTGTTAATTATTATTTCAATATGTTTTCTAAAATGTTATAAAAATTCCGGAAATCAAAAAATTTGATACGTTCCAATATTTTAAATATTGAAATGATCAAAGATTCAAATAAAAAGCTGTTTTAAGTTTTGATGAGTCTCATATTACATTATTTCACTATTAAAATATAATCATATTTACAATAATTTTGTTAAAAACATTTATACACAAATCATTACAATTGAAGTAAAATCAAAAATCATCTCAGTTTCGATAAACGTTAAAAATTGCATAAAATGGCAATCTCAATGCGATTAAAAAAATAATGTCATGACGTTGATTAATCCTAATGACTTGAACTAAATTATATTTAAAAAATGACGCATTATCTTTGATTTAATCCTTATAATTGAACTTAATATTTTATATCTGGTTCTCCAATTTAGGTTAGTTTGATAAATAATCCGACACTCAATACACTTTGTATAACTATATTTTTACGGTTTGCACCTGAAGCAGCTCGCCACAAAGGCGATCTACGAAGCTATTGGCGACAAACGGAGTGCAACCTAAAGTACCTAATTAATAAGATCATTTAGATCCTGATATGACTAATTAAGTAAACGATAATTAGCTTTAGTTCTTTCATTCTTTTATCTGAATAGAATATAATAAAGATTTTATTTAATAGTGTACATTTGATGTCTGTTATTTCTTTGTATTGTTGTGTTGTGCCAACCTTCCCGTCGCACTCATCCGCTTTGGGCTGAGTTAGACGAGCATGCTATGAGTGCTAACGATGAGAAAAGTCAACGCGCGACAACCCGGTAGCCCGATGCGAGCATTAGCTGTGCCGAACTCGTGATTTTTGCTCCTTTTTGGCAAAACGAGCTAGCGCCCAAACTTAATCTAGCAAATACCCGCACGGGCCACATAACACGGTTGCATACCGGCAGCCTTTCCGAAAAGGCAAAGCATCCGAAAAGGCAAATAATCTCATATGTGCTGATCAAAAATAGAAATAGCTAAATATTTTAATATTTGATTATTTTTTATATTTGAAGCTGTGATCGAAAGCGTTCCATGACGTGTAAATCAAGCGCGGCAATCCGCGGCCGATTCGGGAAAAACGCTCGATAATCGGTTATTGTCGCGCGCGGCCTATTGTTGCCGAACTTACGCGATTCGTGGGGGGCCAATTGCACCTCAATTTCGTTACGACTAGTGAAAACGCCGGACGTCTTGTTTGCGCCAGCCCGTTTTTCTTTGTTTCGGTGTTAAGTATGCGGAAAGTGGGTGGATTTTCTCCGCGTGCGTTCTCCTCGCCGGCTCGTGGTGCCGGCGAGATCGTGTTCGCGCGGGTTGGTGTAGTTCAGGTGCCACGACGACTCCCCGAGAGGATCTTTTCTTTTTTGCTCGTTGTTTCGCCCGATCCCGTGGTCATTTCAGTCACCTGGCGCCAACAAAATTCCGTTTCCCCGCATAATACGCAAGTAACCGGTGGCTGTCGGCGTTTTCCGCTGCGTCGGCCGCTGCCGAGTTAAGTTCAGTAACAAAAAATTAAAAAATAAGTCTTTTTATTTATTATAATAAAGATTGTTTAACCGCATTTGCTGGCACAATTTTAAATTATTAATTTTAATATTTTATTCTCAAATTAAAATTTATTAAAAATACTAAATATTATATTCTAACTTATTTAAATTCAACTTTCTATGAACTTCAAATTATTCATTCATTTTATACTTATTAAAAGAAGATATCAAATCTTTCTACAAATTATGAATCTATCAAATTAATATAGTATATCATTAAGAACTACAATTTTTAGATGATATTGTCAGATTTTCGTGTAAAATTTAAATTGCATTAAATTTTATTTAATGCAATTAATGTTTTATTTTTATTTGTACGATTCAGAAATTTTTCCTTTTATATATTTGTATTTAAATATTATGTTCGAGATCCGTTTGGCTGATTTTTTGTTTTATCATTTTTATTTAATAAATTCTAGTTAATCGAGAAATTCAAAGTTTTATTTCTACCGGCATTTGATTCCCCGCTTTACCGCTTCTTATCTTGCGTCCCCGCTCCGCACTATGACAGGCTGCGCGTCCGATTGGCGCATTGGCATTGCTCGATTTCGAGTACTTGGCCGCAGTCGCTATCAAAATCAGTGCCGTTTTGGGCCTTCGCAGCGCCGGAGGCATATTCGCTCGCTGCCACATTAAGTGACAGAACGTCACACATGGTGACCAAGTATTGGCTACATGAGCCACTCGAGTAATCATAGCTCACAATTTGGGTAATTAGGCTTGGGATTTTTCAGAGCCTTTTTCAACCTACCTATATCCTCCACATTTTGTGACAACCTTTTCCTATTTCCTTTTTAAGGCTTAAGATTTGTCTGGCTTGACCGTAGATCTCGCCTTTATTGCACCACCGTGGGTATCGCGGCGGCTGGTGTTCCTATCCTATCATTTAATAGGGAAAAGTTAATTTAATTTATTTAATTATTTTAATTATTTATATTTGTGTCGTCTGCCGTGGGAGCAACTCCTTGGCTTGTATTAATTACACGTGGTTGAAGTGTCGTTGATACACGACCTTCCATGACTGTTAAATAATTTAAACGTTTAAAATTAAAATGAAATTTGCACGACTAGCGTGTTTGTTTTGGTTTGAGCCATCCTCGTTTGTGCACCAGTCGGGCATCGGTGCTTTTCAAGCTTGTAGGCTGAATTCAAATTTGATATAATTTCGAGCATCTTTATTCATTTTCTTTTATTTTCAGCAATATCTCTTAACCGAGCGTCAGCTGATTTTAATTTTAGAATTTCATGTCCGATTATTTTTGACGTTTGTATATGTCTTTGTCTTTCGTGTCGAAAGACCATATTTGCGTTTCTTTCTACTACATTAATTTCATCATTTTTGCGTTGGTCGGCCGTCAATTCTGGTAGCAGAATTTGTCTTTTATATAATTACACGAAACTGCCAGAAGCCGAACCAGCGATTTATATTTAACAAAATTGTTAACAAAAAATTGTAAATTGTTATAAATAATTTTTTGGTTATAAATTTTAATTTTAAAATTTATATTGGTCCTTCAAAAAATTATAGTTTCGAATAAACTCAGATTTAAAAAGAGCTAAGGTATTTTGATTGCGTAGTTTTATAATAGGTATAGAATGGTCGACAAACGATTATTGCATCTCAATAGCACAGCAATGGCATAGCAATAACACGGCAATGGCATAGTAACAGCATAGCAATAGCATAGCAATAGCATAACAATAGAACAGCAACAGCACAGCAATGACACAGCAATGCCATGGCAATAGCACCGGCATAGCATTCGCAGAGCAATGGCATGGCCATAGTATAGCTCTAGCATAAGATTAATAGAGCAGTATCATGAGAATAGCATCGTGATGTAATTTTGAACCAATATATGATGAATTTTATACCAATTTTAATTGATAATCATTAATATTAATTAAATTATGAAAATATGAAACAAATTTTCTTAATAATATAATGTATGTATTACGTACAATATTCACTAATATTTTTTCAAATTTTTTAAATTAGGTTTATATATATTCATATAAAATAATAATATAAATATACTACGAATAATAAATGTATAATATGGGTAATAATAATAGGAGTAATTTCAATAAATCTATAAATATATTTTTACATGCAGCTTTTAGTTTTTATTTCTACCGGTATCTATTTTTCTGCTTTTCTGCTCCTCTATTTGATCCCGCATCGCCCTATGGCAGACTGCATGCTCGAGCTGCGTTATGGCACCACTCAAGTCAAGCATTTGCCTTTAGCAGCTGTCAAAATTAGTGTCACTTTTGGTCTTCGCAACGCCGAAGGCATTTATCTCGTTATCGCCAAATTGACAGCTCATCGCACGTGGCGACTAAATTTGGTTATATTAGCCATTTGAGCTTAAATTAGCTCGCCATATGGGCCGTTTGGGTCAATTGTTCGAGGCTTGTTGACTTTATGTTACGTTAATTTGGCGTTAATCTGACCGAAATTTTCTGCATGGGTTACTTATTCTATAGTACAAAAATATAGTTATTTTTACGTTTGTAAAGTACTTTAGTTATTACCTATATCTGGAACATTATAGAAATGTTATTTCAATGTTATTTATCAACTTTCAGAAGCAACTTTATTTTCACCATGGTAATTATAACGCCTATATAAAAGTACTTTAGTCATTACAGATGTCTATGATATTATTTTAAGATTATTTTAACGTTATTTATCTATGCCGTTAAATTAATCTATGAACGTTAGTATAATGTCGATATACTACTTATTTTTTATGTAAGTTGATAACATCAATATAACGTTACATTAACGATATATTATTACGTCTATAAACGACAATGTTTTCATGTTTCGAAATCGACTGATTTGACATTAAAATTAAATGAGTAAGAAACGTTCAGAAACAAACCTTATATCAACGTTAAAATTACTGTAGAGTGCAAAATTTTCTGCATGGGCATATTTTAGAACAGTAAGGATTTACTTATATTTAATTAAACAATTATTTTAATTATGTTGTTCTCCGAATAATTAAGTAAGTATTTCATCATGTGTTGTCCTTCGAACATCACCTTGGCTTATAATATTAATTGTACGTGGTTGCACAGTCGTTGATAAACGAGTTCCTACGACCGTTAAATATTTCAGCTTAAAAATTAAATTTAATTGACTTACCATTCGTGCGCCTCTGTTTTGATTTTGTATGTCTTAATTTGCTGCATCAGTCATTTATCGGCGTTTCTCAAGCTCGTAAGGTGAGTCAGAATTCAATATAATTTCGACGAATTTTCTTCACATTTTTTGTACCTTACTTCCCTGTTATCAGTTGATTATAATTTTGGGATTTGGACTCCGATTATTTTTGACGTTTGCTTTCGTCTTTGTCTTTCGTGAGGAAAGACCATATTTACGAATCTTTTATTTATTTTAATTCCGTCACTTTTCGCACTTCCTTCACTTTTTGTTTTATAAATTTATTTTTGAAGAATACGCGAAAGCATATAACTTTTATTATAATTATAATTATTTAAATCACATGAGTGAAATAAATAAACAATTAGTAGTTTATTTATTATATTAAGTTGTCCACTCGTATCGGTTAAAGGTCTAAAAGAACGTATCTATATATAATAACTAATATACTAAAAATTCAAAACTCGTATATATATATATTATGTTATAATATATATATAAAAAAAATAAGAAACTTTGACATAATGATGAAATTTTATGTACACCCAGCGTCAATGAATCGTGGAGTGCACTTGCACTGAGCAATAGGCACATTGGTTGGCAACGCCGGGCAACAGTGGCGCCGCGAACTAAAAAATCGAAACGGACCGTTGGCGCTGGGTTTTACTTTTAATAAACTGAAATAAATACACTTTGTATTAAAATCAAAATAAATAAATAAA
>JABFQD010002933.1:0-14184 GCA_022817045.1 Psix sp. ZL-2020 | reverse complement strand
ATATTTGTTTGTAAAAGTACTTTTTTAATTAAACAATATTGAAAGGAAAAATGAAATAATAAAGATAAATATATTATATGAACCACAGAATGAAATAAGTGAACATTCAGATAATATATTATGAGAATATAAAATTCCTTTTATAACGGAAAATCTTTTTAGACTTTAAATATTTTGAAACGTTAAGTTTCCTGTGAAATTAATTTACAATTTTTTTTAGTTAATATTAGGATCTTTTAAGATCATATGAACCTCATAAAGAATGAAATTTCGTTGTTTTTTTATTTAATGTAAATGCAATTTTAAATTCTAAATAAAAAAATTATAATTTATAAGTATATTTTTATTAAAATCATTTATTAACATAACATCAATATCTAATTTTATATATAGTCTACAAATGTCTTAGCTGCGTCATAATTTTTAGTTATAACGCTTAGATTTATTACCTAATATTGAGTAATAATCCTAATTTTTTTATTAAACCAGTAATTACATCATAATATTTTTATTCTTTAAAACGAAATATATCTCTTATACAACTATCAAATCAAATTTAATTTAAATATTTTATATAATTGAATTTTTGTAATGATAAACAAACAATAAAAATATAATTTTATTTGATTTTATTAAAATTAACTATTCATAGGTATTTTTGTTACTTTATTTTATTCTATATATTGAATCCATTTTATATTTTTTTAGATTTGTATAGCATAAAATTAATTTTCTAGTATGAAACTAATTTTTATGACATAGCATTTTTTTTTATATTCCAATTGGTAATTTATTAGATATAATCACTTGAAAAAAATTATACATTTTATAGATGAAAAATATATTTTAAACGTTATTTTGGAACTGTATCGTATTCCAGTTAGTTATAAAAAATATCAATTAGCATAATAAATGAATTAGAAAACTTGAATAAAAAGTATAATTTTACTAAAGTTTTTTAACTTTCGTAGCACCGATAAGTTTAAAAAAGTCAATTAAAGACATATTTAAGATATTATTCGTAATATATTTATATTATTATATCAAATGCAATATGCTTATAATATATCAATTTTAATAATGGTAATCATTCATTTAAATCAAATAATATATTTCTATGATGAGTATTTTTTTTTATTAATTTCTTTGCTCTTAAGTTATTATTTATATGACTTTTTCATGTTCTATCGTAATGATTAATATACGACCAGTAATAGTAATTTACATTCATTTCAGAAGTTATTTTTTTAAAGCATACCTAACGCTCTCACTACCACTGCTCTCATATCGTGTACTACTATTTGACTCTCTTCTCGTTCTAGTAATGGCATCACGAATCCTCTGGGATGCCGTAGAAGAGTCGCCACCGGCGATTTTCCTCGGAAGAGCTGGTGTTGGCTCGCTCTCACTTTCCCTTGGACTGTATCTTGAAGATCGAGTGCTGAGAGGACTTGCCTCTGGTGAAAAATGCTAAAATTTTTGTATAACATATTCAATTTATAAAAAGAAAATTTCTAGAATGCTTCGTTCCATTTAATTAAATATTCAAAATCATTAGCATCTAAATTGTCATAATTAAAAAATAACATTAAGGCGAACAAAGTTACGTTTTTCACAAGAGTTGTGAACAATCAAACCTAATTAAAATTTTGATGATTGCACGAGTAAATGAAAATAATTGCTTACACTCGAGCAACGTCGATTTGGCGTATCGTCAGTGTCATCGGGATTGGATAATTCCTCCTTCGTAGCATGTCTTCTGACCTGAAAGATTAAATTAATTGAGCAGAGCTTATTATAAAATGACACGATCATGTCGTAAATTAGTGTTCCACGTACCACCACAACTTGATCGTCTTTATTACCGCAAGCCATCTCCGAACTGTTTCTCTCGATACTACTTTCACTGAATTCGTTCTCAGTGTTTTCCATGTCGACCTCTTGACCGTAACTTTTCGTATCGTCTTTACTGTCCATCTTGCCTTCTTCATCGTTTTTCTGTTTGGCTGCTTTTAATTCGCCGATCAATTTCTCTTCACTTTTGCATGGTTTTATTAGACCCTCAACAAGCCCCTCCAGATTCGTTAACTCTTTTACCATCTTTTCTTCAGTTTCATTCTTTACTACTTCATTTCTGTCCCAGGTTTCATCCTCTTTAGAGTACAGACCTTCTTCTTTTGTACCTTGTTTAGAAGTTTTAGATGCGATTGTTAAAGGCTTAATTTCTTCCTTTCGACTTAATTTTAAAGGGACGCGAAGATCGTCTTTACTGTCTTGTCTTTTTAATTTTTCATCTTTATTTCTTGGAGAGAGTAATTTCGGTATGAAACTTGGAATGCTGATATCTTCGCGACACCTACGAAGGTCATCAGTGCTGCCTCGATATCTAAAAAAATATTTTAAATAAATTAAGCTCTTTTAATTTATGTAATAAAATAGCTTTATCAAACTTCTACATAATATTTATAAATATAGATTTAATGAGTACATTTCAACGCATATGAATTTATTTTATTTTCTATATTTAAAATTTAAAACTATGAACTTTAATGAAATATATTTTTTAACGATAAAATCTAAATAATATAGAAAAAAAATAAAAATACATAAAAATATCTATTTTGTTGTTTCAAATGTGTTTGTTATTATATAGGATCATATCCATTATAATTTTATGATGTTTATCTATATTAAAATTTATTATATCATTGAATATAAGTTGATTATAAAATTATATTTTACAATAATTTTCTGTTTATAATTAGCTGTAATTCAAATAAAAAAAAATTACAATAAAAAATTTGATAAAAATATCATATAAACTTCAATTAAAAGCTTCTTACTCATCTTGTTAAAAATTATACATTATGGTATAGCATTTTAAAATATCTGAAATTGATCTTTGTGCGAATAGTTTAAAATTAGAATGAAATTTTTTGAAATGATAACTTTATGTAAAAATATTACATGAAATCGTTGTTAAAAAACACCAATAAATTAAATCAATTAAATCCGAAAAGTAATATTTAGATTAAAATATCCTAATTTATTATTTAAAAATTACCTCAAAGGTATCAAAGAACGTTTAGGAGATTCTTGCGGACTTCTAATATCCTCGAACTCTTTAGAGCTTCTGCGAAAAATGGGGATATTAGATTTGCGTTCAGCATGTTTTGGACTGTTTTTCACTTCTGGAGAGGACGTCGACTTAATTAAAGTTTTAGGTGATTTCAAAAACGAGACCAACTCCTGTCTTTTTGCTTTTGCCTTATCTATCTTCTTCAGGCCCGATCGCTCATCCTCGAGCTGGACCCCCGACCTGTCGACAATATCAGGATCATTGTTTTTCCTGTGCGACTGATTCTCCTTGTTACTCTCGTTAATTGCCGCGACTAAGTCAGCGTGGTTGTAATTATGGTATCGTGATGGCAAACTCCGATAAACTCGATATTCCGGCGATTTTCTGCTCCCCGACCAACGAACCGGCGGCCCTGAAAGAAACAAGAGAAAATTAACATGACAAAAAATAAAGTATTGTTTCTTTTATTTTTAAGTTACTATAATTTTGAAAGCTTTAGAACAATTTATCACATTTTTGTTATTAAAAATTGCTTTCATTTGTGTATGATGAAAATATCTCTATGTTATTTATGAAGGAACAATTGGTGCACAGATTTATGAGCCATTAAAACCTAGGATCTATCAGATATAATAGATTGATTATTTATGCGTGTACGTTATGTGAAATAATTGTCTTTTACCATTGATGGTCCATGCTCTTCGGATGCTGTACTTCAGGATGTCCAGAGGCGAGAGAGTTTCATCCCTTCCAGCACAGAGCTTGGTACTCTCATACATCCATTCGCCGCTAACGGCGCGC
This sequence comes from Psix sp. ZL-2020, assembly GCA_022817045.1. Taxonomy (NCBI): domain Eukaryota; kingdom Metazoa; phylum Arthropoda; class Insecta; order Hymenoptera; family Scelionidae; genus Psix; species Psix sp. ZL-2020. The sequence continues at coordinate 10,304 of JABFQD010002933.1, read as the reverse complement.
AACTCTCTATAAGAAAGATAAGAATTAGGTTACTGTCGAAAGGCTCGAAAGTGAGATGCAACTACGGTATAATCCAACCCTGCAAAAAATATTTGATAGAGGAAAGCAGATAATTGATCATTTTCAATTCATTCCCGTGTCCAACAATTCGGCGCTCTGTCTTCTATTTTCTGTAACGTCTATTCTATCTATATCTTATCTTGGAAAGTCAAACGCTTATTTTTGGAAGAATATTTTTGACGAAAATAATGATATTATCTTTATATATTTGAAGTTAAAGAAGTATTATAGAGTTTAACTAAAAATATTGGTTATTCAGTGGTATAAATATTTATTAATTTTGTATGTAACATGAATAGCTTACGATATCTTATGGCAGACTACACAGACCCAGTCAACGCCCGCGAAGTCTTTGTTATTTTCAATAACACTCTTGGACTCGCGACATTGTCGGCATACTCGAAATTTACATCTCGGACATGCTGCCCCGGTGTTATAAAACCTGCCGAATGGTGCGCCGCATCTTGCACACTTTTTGCCCTGATAAGAATTGTCTCGAAATATTTTCAATCCGCGACGCTTTATATCTGACTTCAACTTCCTGCAATAAAGAAAACTGATGTTATTATCCAAAAAATCGCACAAAAGAGGATAATGTTTTCATCTTATTCAGAAACTTTTTAATTAAACATCTTTTTCTCAAACAAAAAATAGGTCACAGAAAGTTAAACGCCAAATATGTGATTTTTTTTGTTGAATATTTTATCCAATTTAAATATTTACAGAACCAAATGAAATCATACGTATATTAGTTTTTAAAGTGATGCTTCAAATAAAAGCCACATGAAATCTTTCATTTTTTTACAGCAAAAACCACAAAACTTGTTGTCCAGTCACAAATTTGATTTTTTCCGTTCTGTCAAAAAGTTCCAAATAATTCCATAACACTGAAACCGTCTTAACGCAACGTGCTTTTATCAGTAAATATTTCCTTATCGTCTGCCCTTCTCCATTTAAAATCTTGTCTTTTTATATCATGACACTTTTTAACAATGATTATACTGTAACCATTTTATGAGTTGGGAACAACAACTTTTTTATACTAGTGAAGTATGAGTTGTCGAATTAATTGAATGGAACTTATTATCGATGCCGTTGAATTCATATGCGAACAAATGCAATGTCTGAACTGCATATGAACATGGAACAAATGCTCGTATCATAATTTTTTTGATTCATTACAATGTAATAATCAGCATACATTTGTATTTTATCTTAACGCAATCGTGTTTGTTCTGTTCAACTATAAGGCAAATTGTTCTATTAACTATTCAAAAACTGAAGTTTTTTTCAATAAATTACTCTATCTGAATTCGAGTAAATATATCATTTTGTCTTTTTTTATTTCTATAAGTATGATAATTTTGTAATGAACGCTTGATATCTGACCATTCAGGTGTAACAATGTGCAATTTCAGCGCTCAAATACATGTCACGCTTCGAATTTTCTACTCGTAAAACATATACTTCAGGCAAAATCGTGCAAATGAGTGTTAAATCTTTCAGTTTTAAATTAATTATTCACCGCGATTTTAATATAAAAGACGCATATTTTATTGTAAACCGTCATACATTATATAATTAATGTAACAATTTATCAATACTTTTTGGTGCTATTATAACAAGAAAAGTAAATATTAACGTATTAACTGTGTTTACATAATTTTTACATGTTATTTAATAACTTCCCTATTTGTAATATAATGATTAAATGATTGCTAATGATGTAATCTATCGTTTAAATATATATCACACCTTTGAGATGTAAATAAAAGTTTACAACACAGAAATTACGATTGATTTCTTCTTCTATTATGCATTTTTGAAACGTGAATAAAGACCTATTAAAAAAGCGTTAGTCATATAAAACTTTCAAAATGTATGTCGAAATGACAGCTCAGCTGACTTTGACAGGTAAGCCCACATACTCAGATTTCACAATGACTTTTAGCGACCATTACGATTCTTGAAACGCGAGATAATTGATACACACTTGCAACTCCCAGACTCACTTCTCATAAACTACATTAGCGCCGCAAAAATTGCGTCCCCATAAATAAACTGACAGCCGAACTCTCGATAAGCATAATCGACGCGATTAGCACAGTCACTTAATCAGCGAGATAATTATAATCGAACAACTGAGTATCCAAACAATACGATTTACGTACTATTTTTAATCGTTCGATGCAGGTGACGCATCGCGTTGGGAACACAAAAAGCTATCCCGGCGACGAAAACAGTTTCTCGATTTTATGAATCGAGAATCGCCGAGCGACACAAAACAACGATTTCTACGCCAGGAACGAATTCATCCCGCGAGATGAGTGCCAATGACGTTCAGAACAACGGCCGCGTCCGAGTAGGAAGAACGAGACAGATCTCTCGGTGCAGTCTGGCATCGATCTCATACTGAATGCAGAGCTGGCCGATCTCTCGGCTCTCGTCCGTCTTTTGCCTCGACTCGCGCTAGCGGGGGCGTTCCGTGACTCCGGCTACCTATATACAGTAATGTCGTAGCGTAGGTACTCGTTGCTGAACCTCAACATTCTCTCGCTCTTTTTTCCGCGCCATCTCGACACCTTTTTTCTGCGCCAATTCCAACAACCACTGCTTTATATCCATCCGCCTCCTCCATCGACACCTTTTTGTCACTCCCTCAAATTCGTTTCGAAACATCGCTCAAACAGTTATGAAACTCCACCGTCTTTCATAATAACCATCAAATTGGATTGATGCTAACAAACTTGGATTCTGGAAAAGAAGAATTTATAACCAATGTAAGGAATAAAAGCTGAATTTGGGAAAGTTATTTTAAAGGGTTGGGTAAAGAGAGGAACGACGCAAACATTTGAATGAAATTCAGAAGATATTTGCTGAATAATTGTGGAAGAAAAGTAGGTATAACAACACCAGCACGAAGATACGTGCAAGGGGAAACAACGTGCCTGAGTCACGCTGCCTTCAGTCCGCACGCTAAACGCGCACTCCACTAGCGTTTCCTATCTTTTCTTCGTCGCCGTCTCGTCTTTCTCTCGGCGTTTCCAACCGAGCATATAACGTTCGCACTTTTTATCCACCCATAAATATATGAATTAATGTCACGTACAATCAAACCAAGGAAGAGTCGCTTTTTTTTCTTTTGTGAACAGCGACATCATTTTCTTCTTGCGCAACGCAAATTATCCCCATCTTCTCACTTTTCTCATGCTGCTTTGCATTGCTCAATATTTCTCGCTGTTTTTTATAACAATTTCTCAGCGTTTTCTGCTTCTCTTTTACTGCTTTTGATTATTTTGATTTATTTTAACAGTGAGAATGTTTCTGCACTAAATTTATATTTGTGGAAAAGCTGTTTTATTTTCTTTTCAGTAGAATAATCTTTATTACTTGATAACAAGTTGCGATGAAATAAAAGTGCATACTAAAGAATCACGATTTACAAATTACAACTTCCACTGCCATTGGCGAGATTGTCCGTTTTCATTATGCCCATTTAAATGACAAACTTTTTGCCGCGACCGATCGTGAAAGTGCAATTCTGTCACATAAAATTTGGTACCGTCGATATCGTTGGCTTTATCAGTTTACTTGTTTTATTGAAAATGCGCGTACTCTTCCTACGCGCTCGCCTTTTTCTAAATATTCGACTGGTTTCTTAGCAGTCGCAACCAAGAACTTACGCCGTTCTCGCTCCACTTCCTTAGGTCAATTACGTTTACCGTGGCATTTGACTTCTTCCATCATTCTTACAAAAAACTGCACAGCTTGTTATTATGTTCGATCAAGAAATTGTTTTCATCATCTTTCTTAGCAAAATCGTGGCATCCGAAGGGTACGAATACGTCTAATTTTTCCTTTGAGAAAAATAATGTTTGGTTAATTGAAGAGAATCTCGAGTGTTTTAAATGTGATTCATACGAGTTAATTATGAAAATGGTTCATTATTTTATAGACATAGTAAGATGTGAATGCGAGCAGAGTCGGAGAAATAGTAATGCAGTGATTCTAAAAGGCAAACAATGTATGAACGCGTAAGGGCAACGGCTACATAGAGAAGAGAAGGAGAAAGTAAGAGGAGTTTTATACAGCACATGATAGCTTCCTTTGTGAACCACATCTTCGTTTTTGCTCGCCTTTTTACCTACATGCGTCTTTGTCTTCAACCCTTTTCCTCTACTTCTTTTCTATTTTACTGAAATCTTGAATTTTAATTTCATTATCAGCAATCTTTTTAAATAATTTATATATGATATTAAAATAATGTGAATATTACAGTGAAAATTTACCGTTTCATTAAATTAATAAATTTAAAAACGGAGGAAATTTGAGTTAAATAAAATAAATGAGCAATAATTTTATATAATACATTAAAAAATTGTGTGATTTGAAGATAATATTTCATAATGAAACCATGCAATATTAATTTTATTACACTAAAAGATATAAATGAAGTTAAGTTTCTAAACCTTTAATCATTTTATGCGTTGAAACTAATATGAGAAATACATCCAAGACTTCATTATAATTTTTACGCTTGACAACAAAATAGTTATGATTTATGAAATAATTAACGACATTTAATCTCGATAAGTTTGGACTGATACAGTTGGTTTTTTGTTTCGACAAGCGAGATAACATTTGCGATACAGCTAACTTCCTCTGACAGGTCATTGGTTTCTAAAATCTAATTAATAACGCCATTAAGTTGATAATGACGTTCGCTTTATGACGGCTAATCGCGGTGGTTTCTGAAAGGTCAACTCGTCAGAAGAAAGCGATAAAAAAGTGACAGAGTTTAGGAAGCGTCTCTGCTCTGTAATCGGCCTTTCCATCCGGCGGGACAGGTTTGTTTTCCTTTTTTTAGCCATTCGTGCACTTTTTTTCTCCAGCGATCCTTTTCCTCAGCGTTATCGCGCTTTCCGCGACAGGATACGACAGCGATAGTTATGACACGACAGCAATTGCTATACAGTGAACATGCCAATGAACGCGAACGCGACTGGGGCAGCTTAGAAACCGTTATTCAACCTTTAAATTAAATGTACGTTTTCCAAAGTGTTACATAAATTATTCATCCTGACAATGACTTATTGTCCGTAGCCATACAATGACATTTTCGGAAAGAAATGACTGTGCATATTTGGACTGATGCTACTAAGAATGTCAATTTCTATTTTATCGAATACATATAATTTCTTTTTTTTAATAAACGTGAGTAAAAAGTGAAATTTTAAGTTAAAAGAGTTGTAGTGAAAATAATAATGGGCATACTAAGTATCAAATTAACAATCTACTCGAATTTAGCATTAAATGTATGAAACATCTGGTGGCACAGTTTTTAAACAGTTCTTAAACTATGTTTCAACATTCAATACATATTTATAATACGTCAAAACAAAGTTTGAATGATTACTGTGCTGCAAAGTATTATATATAAAATAATAATGTATTTTATTTATTGTTTGGATATAAATGAATAAAAAATAAATTAATTAGAATTCTATTTTCATTGATTGAATGATATAAAATTTTGTATAAATTTTGTATTCTTCACATTAAGCTATAAAAATGTCTATATATAATGTGTGTATATATATATAAATGATTATTCAAAATCGTTCAAGAATTTACACGTGATGATAAAGTTAATGTTAACGTTTGCGTAAGCTAAATATTTATGAGATTAATCAAAATATTAAGACAATAGACACTGGGTATCGACTGTATTTGTTGTCCTAATCCATATGCGAGCGAAGTCGACTTAGTAGATCGCGGATATTTTATATCCGCGTGAAAGCATTAGCTCCGACTTATACGGGAATCAACGCCGAGGAAGCAGTCATTGACATTGAGAAAGACCGACGTGATTGTGACTAATCGCTTAAATAATGCTGGTTTGTGCTGCGCATCATAAACCATTCGTTCACGCATGTACGATAAACTTGCTATTCAAAACTCGCGCCAGTCAATTTTGTCAGCTGTCATTTCACATTTTACAATTTCATTTTTTTTTCACGAAAAAGAATATTGTTTATATAATATCGTTAAATTATTTCTTGATTAATAACTAGTTCGATAAGCAATGTTTATTTATCAACCAGACATAAGTTGAAGTTAGAAAATAATTAAGAACACAAATTTTTGCAGATGGCAAATATGCTTTACATTTTCTATTTGGATCACTGAACGCAATTTCTATTAATTTGGTTTACGCCAATTTGCAATTAATAATTTTAATGTTATCGGTTTTCTAATTACACCGTTATGCATTATGAAAAATTTTTATATCGGTATGCTGCAAACGATTAACAAATTGGATTTGAAATGATAATAACAGTATTCACAGCTTTCATTTTCGAAGCTAAGATATAAATGTACGCAACTTTTACATGCGTTTCCTTATATACATAAAATTATATCTCAAAAATCGTTCTGAGCAATCTATCATTATGTAAGTTGATCAGCATTTTTACATTTATACAAAGACATTACCATCTTAATGTGATATTCATTTATTTATTCATCATAGTTTAAAACAGCATGAAACAAGTTATGAATCCATGTGTTTAATTGCTTCATTTCATCTTTAATTTTCCTGTATTAAAATTAATGATCGCGTGTACTGAATGAACAAAATATGAAACACTTTCAATGATTTTTGTGATTAGAATATCACAAGACTGACTTGCGGTTGAAACACTTTTTTTATGAATCATTCATGGCCATAAAAGGTCACATGTGACTTTATGAAATTATATAATATATAACAACATAATTGTTGCCACAATTACAGACTGATAAATTGTAATTCAAAAGATTGCTGCATACATTTTTACCGTGTATTTATAGCCTCATTCGTTTTAAACACAACTTTTTCATGAGAGTTGCAATAAGCGCATATTTTTCTTTTATCATTTTTTACTACACTTTTTATATTTCCTTTTCAGTAAAATTTATTTTTTATCAAACAAATTCAATCTTCTGTATGATAAAATCTTTTAACTAGTTTTTATGGTTTTCTTTAATTTTGGTGTTTTTCTTCTTACCCGTGGTCTTCAACCGCAGAAGGTGATTGCTGTGTCGCAACACAAGCCGCTTCCGTAGCTGACATTGTATTTTGATATAAAATACACGTTATTCGAATGTTATGTGTTCACTAAAAAAAGTGATTCGTTGCACCGGACAAAAAATATCATGATGCACCAGAGCCAGTCATCAGTGAAATATTTTAAACAGAGCCATCATCTTCGTTCATTGTTATCTAAAAGTAAAATGTTACACACGCATTAGTACTAGTCTGGTTACAGATAAAAACTATATCAAGCCAAGCACTGTGTCAACTATAAATAAAACGATCTTCATCTTGCAGTGACTCGATTAGATTAAGATCAATCAGGTGTTTCGTTGAGATCTCTTTTTGTTCTTGTTCTTAATGGATATATATTTGATGGTGAAATAATTTTAATGCAGTGTTAATATTTGAATACAGATAGTTTAGAAATATCTTTTACATTTTGTTTCGCATTTGATAAAGGTCAAAAATATCAAAATAAAATTTGTGAAAAACAAAATATTTATCTTATGTTGTTTAACAAAAATCTTGACTAGTTTGTTAATTTATGTAATTCAAAAGAAGACTATGACGAAAGATTGTATAAGGAAATACTTCAAACTATTACTAAATAAAATTTATAAATATGAACAAGTATGTAAAAAAGAATATTTTAATTAATGAAGGCATGAAGTTGCGTACAAATAATTTTACATTTTGCTGTTGCAGGAAAGAATCTTGCGTATTAGGCAGAAATGTCTGTTGATTTTCAAAAATAAACCAATAAAAATAGAACTACTATGGTAATTTTGGTTACGATATTTTTTGTTTTTTACATTATCTATTGCTAAATTTCAAGTTTTTAAAGTTATTTTTTCATGTATAGATTACGTATAAGTTTAAATTTGTTTTTTGAAGAATTCTTAACATTTAAAAGGAGTTTAGTAAAATGATATAGATGACAGAAGAGAAGTAGAGGTTTGGTTAAATAATATAGAGAACATTTAAAAGGATGAACAATTTTATTTTAAGCGTTAAATAAAAATATGAAGTTTGTTAGTTAAGCATTGTTTGTGCGACAGTTGTTTTCAAACGTGTGATGTCTTCATATTTCATTTTCCATGAAATTCTACTGGTTTTAACAATTCGTTTCGCATTCCTGTGTATTATTCATGCGTATGATTCTTTAACTTTAATTGGGACAATAAAATTAAAAGATAAAATATTGTTACAAACTAGATAGAATATAAAATATATTGACATGTAAAAAGAGAGCATCTGATAAGTTTTAATTACAAAGTGAAATTGAATACCGAGCAAAGTGATTTTACATTTTAGTAATACAGAAATAAATATTCTAAAAACAACAATTCGTATTATTTTAAGTTCAATTTTTTATTATTTTATAATGAAAACTTTGTTGTTGTTTCAAAACTATATCTTACTTTTACAATTAAACATATTCTAAAGTAAACCGAATTCTGGTTGGATTACATTACATTTAAAATAAACAAGTTCTTTTTTCTTTCGTGGAATGCACTTCTGAAATTACAACTTCTATTACGATCAATTTAAAGCCAACAAAGACCTGAAATAAAACAACATTTACTTTAAAAATAACATTTCAAACATATGTATCAAATAATTTACGAACAATCAAATGAAGTAAATAATAAAAATAATACAAAAAATTATCTTGAACTCATTTTTTTAAAATTATGTTTTAAAATAGCACAAATTTGATTAGATAATATAAGTTTGAAGAATACTGTCACTGTTTATGCCCATTTTAAGATTAAAAACACCTGAAACAGTAAAAGCATCGCAGTTGAGCGAGAGGAAAGAAGAAGATGAAAACAAAGTTCAAAGAGGGAAGAACGAGTTGGTAGCCAAATACCCGAAGAACTTTGAAAGCAGTGTCGTTAACCTTAGGTACCGCGGTACTTTGTAAATGTACAGAAATGCAGAAGCGCGTATGTGCTCGATTGGGTGGCCGATTGCCACGCAAATACGTACGCATTTATTTGGCTAACAAAAGCTCGGCACTCGAAGTCACAGGTACGCACGCACGCACGCATGCATGTACAAACCACCGACGTATTGTCCGCGTAAGCAGCCTCTTGGACCGAACTGGCGCCAGTCAAGGTTACGCGTTCACGCGGTGGCGGCGGTCAATCGAGCACTCGCTTGGCAACGTTTCTCATTCCGGCTGATTTGCGAGCGAGCCACCAACACCTGGCTCGCTTCACCAAAAACAGCACAAGTCTGATAACTCGCGTGATCCAAATAGAAATAATGATTTTTAATACGAAACAATCGCTCAGTTACATTAATACGTAATTTTCCGAAACACTTTTATAACAAACGAAAGTATTGTTGAAGGATATTCACTTGTGCAAACTTTGAACTAATTTTTTCAGTCATTTGGTTGGTAAACACTGTGTTGTCATCTCAAATGGCCCGGTAAGAGTGCTGGAACACGTCAGTTTTGGGAAATGTTCAAAGTTCTGGGAAATAAAAAGTACTGGCTCCAACAAAGCACTGAATGAAAAGCACGAGAGATTCGTTTGGATAGTAATAAAGAACCTTTTTGCATGCGATCCCAAGACGCGAAAAGAATTTTGAATCGCGACTACCTGTTGCGCGTGCCATGCGACTTTTGGCCGCGTAAGCCCACCTGCTCGTCAGCGAACTGCTGCTTCTGGCGCTGACGGCGCATGTGCGCGCAACCTGGCGCAATAGACAAGTAAGAGGTAAGCCGTAAACGCGGGCCAATGGTAATGCTCGCGCAGCCGCCATGTTGGGATCGAGAGCCGCAGAAGGATCCTATGACTTTCTTGTTTGTTCGCAGAATCACCTTTCATTTTATACCAACTGTGATTGTGAATGTGCGATTGCCGCTTTTTTATGCGCCGGCGACATATTCAAAGGATACGGTATAGGCGATTTTAATGTTCGCCGGGTCCCGGCGGAAAGGAGTGGTTCGGCGAATGCATTTTCAGTAGAGCTTTGCCGATTGATCTGTTCGTTAGTCGATTGTTTCACTTCGCAGCAATGAGTCCATTCGCATTTTATGAATTTCACTTTTGCTCAACGGAAACATAGATTTTATTTTAAATGAAACTGTTATTTTATTATCATGAATTAAAGTGATATACAAATTTAAAATAAAGAGCATAGTTATAATATA
>JABFQD010002932.1:0-14184 GCA_022817045.1 Psix sp. ZL-2020 | reverse complement strand
AGACGGCATACGGAGTGGGGACGGGTGATTTGTGTTTAGGCGTGTGTTCTTCCGATCTAAAATTTGCTTGTGGAATACATTTATTAATCACACATTATTTGCAAAAAAATATAAATATGATATATAAATTTTTAATTTTTTAAAACATTTTATTTTTTTTTGTAAACTTTCCTAAAAATAATTTTTTAACAATAAAAAGTTACACAAAAAAAAAAAAAAAAAAAAAAAAAAAAAACAAATAACACGTTATGAAATAATTTTATGCAGCGAAGTTCATCAACAAACTTTTTCAATTTAAAAAATGACTTTCTTAATACACATTTTTCATAATAATGAAATTTACTTTCTGGAATAAGATTTTTAATAAATAATAATTCCGTTATTTAAGTTCATGAATTGTTAGCAATACTACCTGTTATAAAATTTAAAAACAAATTTTATCGTAAATAAAGAATAGACAGATCTATTGACAAAATGAAGTTGATTTTGGTCAAGGTAATAATCATGTGGCAAATTCACAATAATAAATGAAATTTTTTTGAAATCTTAAAAGGATTATAAATGTGAATTAGAATTACTACGATAGAATTTAATTGAACTTAGGAATAATTTCTAGTAGTCAAACAGCTCGTGCTATTGTGTGCGCAAAAATGGTTGATTAATAATGCGTCTACAAATTTTGAGCGCTTATTTTATGCGGTTATATTATGAGTAATACAAATAACCGGTAAAACAACATTCTTAAGAATATACGTAATAATTGATTGCAAATTCTGTCATCAGAAAAGCAATCATCAAAGTAATTATGCCTTAACATAAAATTGTATAAACATAAATATCTTGTTATTTAAATATAATTATTTCATTATATGAAGTAACTGCTGAATAAAACTCTTATTCGTTAATTTTTTAAAATTTAAAAATATATTAAGAGAAGAATATTGATTAAATATTAAAAATAATTAATAATAAGAATATATTTGATTATTTTTCGTTTGTATATACCATAAGTATATAGCGAATATATTTAATTCACGCACATCATAATTTATTTAATTATACTACTTTGGAAGTATAATACATTTTTATTATTCTAGCAAAACCTCTACCGGGATTAAAGTGAGCTCTAATTCGATTATTGTTTAATATTAGATTTTCCAATTCTGGAGCTTTACAAAGGTGTACAGTATAATAAAATTAAATCATTTTAGCGAATAATGTAAAATTTAATAGACCTTAAGGTTTTGATAAATTTCAATTCATGCACGCTATTCGTAGAATTTCATTTATATCCTTTCATCGTTTAACATATATTTTGAACAATATATTTTAAATAATTTAATTATTTTTAAATATCTCAATTTTTCTACAGAAATTCAATTTTATATTTCATAATTACTTGAAAAACTATATTCCACTAAAGATGGAAATTTTTCGAAATGTTACCATTTTTGAACTTGAATCAAGCGTCGTTATAGGTAAAACATATTTTTTTGATGATTCATGAAAAATAAATTTCATTTATTAAATATCTTTTACTGAAAAATCTGTTTTACATGGCATGAAGAACAGATATAAAAATCTATATTGACATCACGTTCCATCTAAAAATGCTCTGAAAAATACTTAGAATCACCTTTGGTTAGAAAAAATTTAATAAACGTTAACAGAATTCAAATCAGATAAAAAAGATGAGCTCACAAGGAATGTAAATATAAAAATAATAACTTTATTATGCCAAAAAACTTGAGAGAAAAGAAACATTTGCATAAATTATAATGTTACGTAAAATTTATATTTATTTCAAACCTGCTTTTTATTGCAATTTATAGCTTTTATAATTTTTATCGTTTCAACTTTATTTAATTTATACTCTTTTTTGGACGAAAGCATAACAATAATATAGGTTTGTTTACAAACAAAAATTCGACTCATAGAATTAATGCTATGTTATGTTGTTGTTTCCTTTTAAGGCTAAAGCCGAGTGTTACAAGCCTCGGCTGTACGGCAATATCGACAGATGGTAACAGTGATGAACTTGAGTTATATTATTAGTGGTTGTGTATCTGAAATGTATATCATATCTGGATACTTTTCGAGGTGGCGAAGCTTTTAAGGGTTAGCTTAAAACAGGGTTAGTTAGTTAGACATTTTAGATGTCGAAAACAATTTCTTGGTTATCTTCCCAAAACTTAATGCGCGAGTGACTTGAGTAAAATCTCAAATTGTTGCAATCAAAAAAAGCGTGGTTTAAATTTTGAATTACTTCTCCGCAGTCACAGATAGGATAATCGATGATGTTTTTCATAAACGAATGATCTTTCATTCTTACGTGGCCGGATCTGATTCTTGAAACAAAGGCTATCGGATCGCGAGAGATGTTTTTGTGATAGTGCCACCATGGCTTGTTTAATATCTTCTTTTTATCAATCAATTCGAAGTATTTTTTACCTTTTTCTTTGCTTCGTTCCAATAATAAGATCGAACCATTACATTTAGATTCTTGTTTGAAACGCGAAAACAGATTATAATAGTATATTTTTTTGTGAGATAAATACGGTAAGTTAAGAGAGTTTTTAGCATGAGTATCAGCGGATACATTTCCCGAGATACCCCTGTGAGCAGGAATCCAGATAAACTGTGTTTTAAGAGAAAGATTATTGGCATCTAGAAGTGTCTGCTTAATTAAGTGAATCACAATGTCAGCATTTTTATTTGAGTCTGCTTGAGCCAAAGCCACAAGTACACTTGTAGAATCAGAACAGATTAAAGAATTTTTAATATTATTATTTATAATGAATTTGATAGCATCAAGGATTGCGAAGGCCTCTGCATGGAATATGGAGTAATTGTTATTAATTTTAGCTGAGAAAGAATGGTCTAAATTTGGGCAGACAAATGCGTAACCAGTTTTGAGAAGCGAGAAGATAGTGTCATCTATTTTTTTACTATCGTCAGTAAAAATGATCGTTTTGTCAAAGTGTATTTTAACAATAAATTCATTGAAAGAGTTATTAGGGTTTTTACAGATACTTAGGCAATATCCTGTTGCCAGATCTATATCTGGGTTCAGGTCTAGAAACTTTATATGATAGTCAAAATTAAAAATACCAGGGTGTTTGAGAGAAATGATTTCTTTAAAGGTTTCAATATTATTAGAATAGATAGAGATAAGAGATGTATAAAAGGAGGAATTAATATTTTCATTATTTAAATACTTGATCATTAATTGGTTGAGTGGATGTTGATGATACTTTACTGAGAAATTTTTTTGATAACATAATCCTACGTTCTTCCAGAAGATGTTCACCGCAGAGATCTAAAATGATATTTGTTGGTGTTGAATTCATCAATCCCAATGAGATCTTCAGGCCCGCAAATAATGATCTATTTAAAATAATCTTTAAATTTTTGTTGCAGTCGTTAAACATAGTGCAGCCCCAATCTAAGTACGATCTAATAAGACCTTTAGTCACTGTCAACATATTTGAGGAGTGCATTCCCCAAGTTAAACTACCAATGCATTTCAGTACGTTCAATGCTTTATTGATTTTATATTTTAATTCTTTAATGGGCCATGACCAAGTAAGCCTGCAGTCTAAATGAAAGCCGAGATACTTCCCTCTATTTGTTATTTCAATGATTTGATCTGTTATCATAAGTTTCAAATTGTGTTTGCGGATTAAATCATTTTTGCTTTTGGTACTGAATATTATACCTTTGGATTTTTCAGAGGCAATCTTTAACATCAGTTGGCTAAGATAATTATCCACTTCTCTCAGCGTATCATTCAAATTGTAAAAAATATCTTGGATATTGCTGGATGATGAATAAATGACAATGTCATCAGCATATAGTAATATTGCAGAATGTTGGGGTATGTGAGAAGATACGCAAGAAAGATAAATGTTAAATAATAGCGGACTGAGTGTACTTCCTTGAGGAAGTCCTTTTTCAGTAGAATCTTTACCCATAAGAATACCCTCTGAGTAACCTTGTAGAATTCTGAATTTAATGAGATTGAAGATCAGTGTAACTAAGTTGTTAGAGCAACCCAAGCGAATCATGAGTCTGCAAAGTAAAAATGGATCAACGTTATCGAACGCTCCTTTCAGATCTAAGAAGAAGGCACCAGTATTTTTATTTATAGCTTGGTTATATTTGATATGTGTGACGAGAACTGTTGTGGGATCCAGTACAGATAGGCCTTTTCTGAAACCAAATTGAATAGGGGGAATGATATCGTTTTTTTTCGCACCAGTATTCTAATTTATTTTTGATGATCTTTTCGAAAAATTTTAACGAATTACTAGAGAGAGCAACTGGTCTCACATCTTGTTTGACTGGTTTTGGAATAAGAATGGTGAAATATTAGGTCCATGTAAAGGGAATGGAGCCTGAAACTAAGATTTGATTGAATATTGAAAGAAAATAATGTTTGGCTTTATCAGGTAGTTTTTTAAGGATTGTGTAATTAATTAAATCAGGGTCAGCATCAGAGGATTAAGTGAAAGAAGCAAGAGTTGAGTTAAATTCGTATGGAGAGATATGTTAGACAAGTAAATTGTTGTGTAGCCGGGAGCAATTAGATATAGTGTTTCTGACAATATATAATTTGTTGATAAGATTTGGAGACGGATCAAAGTTATTTAAATTAGTTAGGCTATTAAATTTGTTTAGGACAATTCCTTCATTTACTTTATTGCTTAAGTGGGAGATATCATATCTTTCTTTTCTATTATTGAGGTTATTAATAAATTTCCAAGTGTCCGACGGGTTGGAGTTTTTATTTAGAGAAGAGCAGAATTGTTGAAATTTCTTGGATTTGAATTTATTGAGTTTTTTTCTAGTGGATTTGCATATCTCATTATATTTATCTAAATTTTCTGGTGAGGGATGGTTTTTCCAGGATCTGAAAAAATTAATTTTGTTTTTAATCAGAGAATCGCAATCGTCGTTCCACCACAAGAAAACCTATTTGTTTTCCTGAAAGAGTTTTCATTGGTTTTGGCACCTTCCGGTGTTAGTGATTCCATTATAAGATGATTAAATGTATTTTGACCTTTATTTGGGTTAACTGGAGTCGGTTGTATTTCGAATTTTTCCTTACAAATATTATTAAATAATGGCCATAAAACTTTTTTGAAGATTATTTTGGGTCTATGGG
Source organism: Psix sp. ZL-2020 (assembly GCA_022817045.1). Taxonomy (NCBI): domain Eukaryota; kingdom Metazoa; phylum Arthropoda; class Insecta; order Hymenoptera; family Scelionidae; genus Psix; species Psix sp. ZL-2020. The sequence continues at coordinate 9,017 of JABFQD010002932.1, read as the reverse complement.
GTTTGAATTCGTTGAGCATATTGGAGAAACTAATAATTATTGGGAAATGGTCGCTGCCATAAGAATATTCTATAGTTTTCCAAAAGGAAAGGAATTTGAAATGAGAGGATGCAAAAGTTATATCAAGTGAGTTATACGACAAACCTCCATTGTAATGGTGTGTGAAAGCATTACTGTTTAGACATGTCAGGTTAGAGTTTGTTATAGCATCAGATATGGCAGATCCTTCTTTATCAGATATTGCACCGTCTGACCAGAGTGGATCTTTAGCGTTGAAATCTCCAATGATTATAGCGTTATCAATGTTATCGATGGATTTGAAAAAATTAGACCAGAAGTTGTTATCGGTGTGAGGGGTAGATGGTCTGGGAGGGCTATAAATACAAAAAATGTTAATATATTTAAGGTTATGATTATCTGTGAAAATCTTAGCTGCAATTATTTCAACGGCATTAGAATGACAGTAACTAAAAAATTGTTTATGATCAGAGTAAGTATTTTTAAATTTTATTCCATAAGCGAAAAACAAGGCGACACCACCACCCAAGCCGTTAGATCTTTCAAGCGATATTTTTTCAAACCCCGATATAGAAAATTTGTTTTTTGGTTTGAGAAATGTTTCAGACACTCCAAGGATGTTGATGTCATTTTCTTTAATTAAATGAGGGAGAGATTGAGTTTTGTTTGTGATAGCCCTACAATTCCATTGGCAAATATTAATATTAGTCATAAGAAATATAAAAAAGGAGAGATGTGATAGAATATGCCAGAGTATAAAAATGCATATCCAGCATTATACATATATGTATAATGCTGATTTGGCAATATAATTGGCTTCAACCAACAAATGTTCCGCTTCTCTAGAAGAAATGCCTGTTCTGGCCATTATGGATTTAATGTTTTGCTGGAACCTGAGGCAGGGACATCTCGGGTTTGACGCGAGATGATTTTGATCCGGAAGGTTGGCGCGAATGCAGTTGATGCAAGCTATTTTGTGTTCATCAATTACAATTAGCAATTGTGTGACCGATGTCAGCGCATTTTCCGCACAACGGTTTATTTTGTTTTTACAAAGATGACTCGAGTGACCAAATCTTTGGCAAATACCGCATTTAGTTACCTCCTGAATATACGGATTGAGAAACATTACTTTGCCGAATAGAACTACTTTGTTCGTAATTTCTCTTTTGGAGAAACTAAATTTAAAAAATTTGGTAGGTTTTTTGTGAGAAGACCATCCGTGGTCTTAATTTATTTAAACATCTGTTCGGCGTGGGACGGCACAGACCATTTCGCGTGAGATTTAAGAGGATGAAGATTATCAATTATTTCTTGGCTAGATATTTCGTTAGGGTCAATCGGACCGAGGACCATATAGTATAATATTTTCAAATTGGGAAAATACGCATTCCATTTTTGATTATTGAAAACATTAGTATTTTTGAAGGCTGTTACAAAGTCGTTCGCGTTAGTAGACGAGTTAAAAGAAATCGAGAATTTAAAATTACCCAACTTTTTCAGGTTGTAGGCGTTGCGCATGAGGTCCGGGAATGATTTATTCAAACACTTACCAAAGAAAATGTCTGACATACTTTACGCATCATTAATTTGATCATGGTCGAAACGTTCTATGAAAATAAGGAAAGGACCATTATGGCTTTCTTCATATTTATTTTGAATTTTATTGAGAATCAGATCTTCCCTTTCGTTCATTTTGTTGATGACGTTAGTGCGTAATTTGATGTTTGAATCGTTATCTATAGTTTCATTGATGAACGGCGGACCGGCGCTGAGACGGGAACGGACATTTCGAGGTTAGGCTGGACGCGGCCCAGCGCGTCGGCGAAAGCGAGGAAAAAACGATCTAGACGTTCAACTAGCACCTTTATTAGCTGAGAAACTTAGTTTTGTTAGTACTGACTATGGTTATAATTAAATTGTGAAAGTGTGAGGTTAAAATTTAGACTTTAACGAAGAGAGATGATGTTGACTGTTCAACGGTCACTTTTCGAATCTAGCGCTATGTTATTGTCTGTACCGTGCTGTGTTTTCCAAAGATAACTTCGTTGCACTTTGTCAAAGAAACTAACAATGCATCGCGGAAATAGACAAAATGTGATTTTACATGATAGAATTTATGATAACTTCACATATCATGTCAATAGAGCTTATGCAACATTAGCGACATATTTAAAATATATTTTTTCCTCGCATAGTACTTAACTTGACACAAAACATTCTCAATTTATGTTACGTTTGGTTAAAGGTGTATGAAGTAATAGTTTAATGATCACTCTTACAATAACTAACAAAAGTAGCAAAGGAGAAGAAAAATGTAGGCAAAGAAACCTAACTTCTTTTTCTTCTTGACTCTGTATTGGCTCGAAACTGTAGCTGTGGTCCATATTGCTACCAAACGATGGAATTACGAAACATATTTGTATCTCTTAACTCTTCATCTTGGATCATAGAAAATTTCAAACAAACATGAATCTTCGATCTTCCAGACCGCTCTCTGATATTTATTGAATTTATACATATTTTGTACAGAAGTTTTGTGTTATTTTATAATATATAATAGTTTCAACAATGAAAAGCACCATAAAATAAACCTTATTATTATTATTAATTTAAAAATAGTTTCAGTAATTTCAATTATAATTATCTGTTGTATTTAAATTGCGAATCACAGTTCAGAATTTTTGAAATTATATTTCTATTGCATTTTCAGTGTATTTCTTCGAATATGAAATACTAATAAGCTAAACTTATATTTATATAATAAATGATAGCCATATGTTTATTTTTAAATAAAAATTTTATTTCTGGCCAACAAAAAAATTGTGTTACTATTAAAGGTTTACTATTAAAAGTTCCATAAACCAGTCTTTCATTTTAAAAATGCCTACATGATGATGTTTGGTTCGTATTTTAAAATAAGGTAATAGAGAACACCAGCGTGGGAATCTATTTAATAGATAAAGTCTTGATCCTTATTATTTACAACGTCACAGTGAAAAGTTATTCTGTTACTAGCCCCACAAGTCGAAATCTAAGGTTACAGGTAAGGATAAACATCCGTGACGGGTTAGGTATTTAGGATTCTTCATGTAAAAATGAACACTTTAACAAATATGAATATTTTCGTTCGTTATAATGAAATATAATTTATTAATGTAAACTTCTTTTTTTAAATATATTAAGTATAGATAATATTACTTATCACATTGTAAAAATTGAAAATGTTCATATTATTAATAATGCGAGTTTAGGTATAACAAATTTATACTATGCAAAGGTAATGAATTTTCGAGTTTGAATGTTGTAAATTATTTTTCAATTATATACTGTTATGATTATAATTGTAAATTTGTTTACTCCACTACTGGATAAAGTGACTTGAGATTTGACGAACGATTCTTATTGTTATACAAAAAATGAACAAGTTACAAATTTTGACAATGATATCTTTTGTTCAAATTTCACAAACTTTAATGAAGACTTCATTAAATAATAAACATTTTACGGTTTCGAAATTTTTTAATACATCCAGATGCAACTGCGGCAATCCCTTATATTTCTATAAAATCTTCGATGCTTCGATGGAGAAAACAATACCAGCCTAGAAATCCCACTTGAAGTGTGACATAACATAGTGAAGTTTGCTTCCACTACGTTTTGTTGTAAGTTCGTTGACAAATATAATGTGTTTTCAATTTGTTGCGATGTAAGTAAACAGTGCTCTTCAAGAAGTTTTTTTGGATAGAACCAACGAGTGTATTAGCCAAACTGAGTCCTTCAATTTGGAGTCCTCCTCCGATATCCGAGATGTTTAATCTAACACTACCGATATTTAACTCGTACTACCTCGTTTTGTCTCACCTTTATCTTTTTCGAACTTCATCCACAGCGTACATAATAGCGTAGCTTTCTCTTACGTGCTTTACAGATCGAAGGGCGTGCCTTCTTTCAAATTTAAACTTAAAATGAGTTTTTCATATAACTCATTATTAATTGTTATAATTTTTTTTCAATGTCGAAAAAAATACATATTATTAATAATTTTAAAAGTAGTCTCTCAAGTTTCTGTCCTATTTTCTAATTATACCATCACTACTCTAATAGTTGAGTAAATTATTGATATTAAATCATATTTCATAAAGTCTTTAATATATTTTATGAAGTTTGAACTGACTCATAGTCATATTTTTGTTAGCTGTTTCTCAAAGACTGAACTATCCATTTCCCACCTACACAAGACCAAGATTGTGCTAATTATAGATCAATGGATGGTTATTAATTAAATAATTTATACGTTGTTGCGCGACGCAAAGTGAAAGACAGGCTGCGAGGCTTAGGCACTAGCACAATACACGTGCCCAGGCATGAGCACGCAATAACACACACTAGTGTTGATAGGCTGCCATATAGCCTTTATTTATAATATTTTTATTTTTAACTTTAACAATAGGATGGTTTAACGCCGGTCTTGCTCAGTTCCGTGGCGTGAGCTGCGGAGCACGAAAAAGGCACGTCGAGCAGTGTAGCAAGAGCGGCGGGTCGACTCGAAACTGAACTGAAAAAACGCGATAAGTGCCGCATGTCGATAAGGCACAAAACAAACAACTGAAAAGATAAGAAAGGCATGTAGACACGGCAACTTATGAAGCAATCAATCAACATACGTGGAGTATAATAAGTTTTCTGAACCAATCGTGTGTCTATCGTTAATATTTTTTCGAAATTTGTTCTCCACGGTTGTTAATAAATCGGACAAAAATGAATTAACAAAATTTATTGTTTTATACGATTTGTATAGGTGATTAAAGTTTTTAATTGTACATGTTATTCAATTATTTACAAGTATATAATGATAAACTAATTTATTGATTTGATTATACTATGAATAATTAGAAACACAATTGAAAATGATATGATTATAGCTTTAAATAAAATCTTAATAAATACAGTTAATACGTGATAGTGGTATGACAAATTATGTATACATATTTCATCTTATATTAGCATAACAATGTTTATATATAATATAATTTTATATAATGAAAATGGAACTGTTTTACAAAATGCAATAATTCAATTGAATATAATTTAATACAATTCAATTATTCTTACTATAGGCTATTTATAAGAGAACGCGACAGAGCAGAGAAATACAGAGGCACTGGAACGATGACATTAAAATAATACGGAACAAAATTGTAGCATTATCATATTTACCAGCACAACATAATGCTGCTTTTGAAGATATCATAAATCAATCTTCCAATGAGTCTAAAGAAGTATGAAATGATTTTTTCATGTACTATCGTAGACAGTGGATTCGAAACGTGAAAACTGAGAATTTCAGTGTGTATTGATGTTTGAGACATACAACGAATAATGCTCAAAGCCATAACAATGAGCTCAGGAGAAAACTCAGCATTCATCCATCAGCGTGGGAATTTGTAGGTATATATGTATGATGTTTATTAAGTTGTCTAGGTAACGATCGAAAACTTGGCCAAAGGTTTCAAGGGTTTATGTTATTAAAATAAAAAGTATTAACAATTAATATGAAGATACGCAGACGATTATGTAAATTTGAGTTAAGTCTTTATATATACAACTGATTTCATTTTAAAATTTTGTATATTATATTTCTCAGGTCGGAAACAAACTCCCTTATTTCATATATATTTTACATTCTTTCGTTATTTTGTTACTTAGTTATTATTATACTTTATTATTATACTATTGTCATTAATTTTACCAAAAATTTACTCTTATTATTTCAATAAGCATCATTTATAATTCCGGTAAACTCAACTTTGACATCCTTTTATCTTTGTAATATAATTAATATTAATTTAAAAATAAATTTTTGTCTATTAAATGAAGTGAAAAATAGTCTACATAGTCATTCTAAAAAATTTTTTAATACATTTTTGATGAATTATTTCATTTCTAATGTTCACTTATATAGTGACTCAAATGAAATATTTTCATTAACGAAAATTAATACTTTAAAATTAAGGAAAAAAATCTAAAAATCGTCTTTTTTCACATTATTAATGTTTATAATGACATATTTTTTATCTTTTTAGTAAAACTAGTAAACGTCATTAGTTACAGTGTCAATGATTTCGTGTCAATAAGCAATGGACGAAGATTATCCAGAACACCGTGCAAACGTTACATCATTCGTGACACTTTTTTAAAACGATTGTGGACCGATTTCGAAAGTGGTCTGACTGTATCGGATTTCTTAGAGCAATGCGCCAAACTGAATAAGGAAGTCATGCGATTCATGCAATTTCGTTATGATAAAGTATGTTATATTTTATGCTAAATTAGAAATGTATAGGTTTATTCTGTAACTACAACAGCGCCATAAATGTTACTTTGTTATGGCATAATTTATCATTTTTGGATTGACTATGATTGTTTGAAATAAAAATATTTTTAAAAAATCTGTAATAACCTTTGTCAAAATAATAAAATGAATATTATTAATTAAAATATATAATGACATATAGAAAAAATATTTTTACTAATTCAAGAAATGCAAATAAATAAAATTAAAAAATGTAAATCCAAAACTTCATCGACAGATGTCATAACAGTCATAAGAAGCTATGGAATCGGCCTATAAGATTTGACTACAATATTTAACTAGTGTTAAACTTTTTTACAGAGAGAGATCAAGCACACAGGGTTGATAAAGCAGACGATAATGATTTAGACTTTGACTATGATGTCAATGTTATGGACCCTGTACCAATTGGAGTTGAACCCGTTTTGTTGGAACCTGCCGTGATAGAAGCTGAACCCATACACACGAATATTGTACCAGTGGGAGATAAGCTCGTTCATTTAGAAAACGAGCCAGTGAATTTCGCGAATGAGGAAGAAAATGTTGAAACTAGTGATGATGAGCGTCCAATGGAAGAAATTTGTTGCATATGCTATTCAAATCAGCGAAACGTTGTGGTAAGGTCGTGCAAGCAATTAATTATTTGTTCTACGTGCACACTAGAAATGGCAAGAAATACCAAAGAAGAATTTTTAAATAATTTCGAACGGAATCCACAATTCAATATTTTCAGATATCCGTAATGTCTTCAGACATCTGTAAGATGTCTGAAGTCTATACTTATGTATAGACCTCAATTTCAGCATTATAATATTTTGAAATGTATAATATGTCGCAACCAAAATAGAAAGATCTTGAATTTGCCGTGTGCTCATACACTATTATGTGAAATTTGCGACAGAGAGATGAATGTTGATCGATGTGTTTTAGCTCAATGTAAAAAGTTCAATAAGATTGAAATAACGATTCCAGCAGCGTAACTGACAAAATCCAAAATGTCATGGTATAATGACACAAATCCCATTTGATTTTAATAAGACTTCATTGGTTTTTGCAATCAACGCATCATATAAAAGACATTTAATTAAAAATATATTTGTTGTGTTTATCAATATGTTCAATTCAATTTTTGTATTAAAATAATTTGAAAGAAAAATATGTATAATATAAATATGCTGTATAGATTAACGAGAATGTTTATTTTGTTGTAATAATAGTTGCAACGGAGTCAATAGCGTTGAGTATCCACGGATGACAGTGAGGTCGTGAAAGAGAAGACAAAACAGTTTGTTTATACAATACGCCTTATCCGTAACGCTCAACGCGCCACCACGCGGCCGCGAGCTTAACAAGTGGTGTTAGGTGCTCCGTTTTTTTTAATGGGATAAATTGTTGTTTTCGGAAAGAAGTGAACTGTTTTCGTTAAAGTAATGAGTGGAAAAGTGGAAAAGATTAAAAAAAAGAAAGGAGGACACTTTTGTTGTGTACGTGGTTGTGGAAATTCATCGCAAAACAACCCTGAGCTATCATTTTATCGGTTTCCTAACCGCGATTACGATCGTGAAAGAAAACAAACATGGATTGTCAAAGTAAAAACTGCTCCGTAAGTGTTATTAAAATATTTATAATAACGTAAAAACAATGAAAAAAATGAAGTATTATTTCTAATTTTTGTAAACATTTATTGAAATATGCAGAACTGGTAACAAATCTTGGCAGCCGAACGATTCAACCAGAATATGCAGTGCTCATTTTGTCGGTGGAAAGAAATCAGACTTTCCACACGATGCTGCATATCATCCGACAATTTTTCCATGGAAGCCAGAGAATCTTATTGTTTTTGCAAGGGAGCAAATATATAAAGAACGAGCGAGACGTATTAAGGAAATTAAGAATCAAAGTGAACTGAGTGAGAACCGTGGGTAGTCAACATAATTGAATATTTTTATCTTCATGCTTGTTTGTGTAATGCGATTTTTTTGTTAAGGTTTTGCGATGGAAGTTGAGAGTTATGTAACGCCACTTGAGATGTCAAAAACATTTTCCAAGGAGGTACAAACTGATTATTTCGCGGATAATTTGTGCGATCTCACACTGCCAATTTTTTATTGTTGGCAAGATCCATCGAAAAATGAGGTGGCCACACAAGCGTTGATACCTATTGAGCAAAATCGGGAGAAAGTGAGAGAGCGTCTAGTGTTGGTTGAAGTACCTGCTGAAACGGAAAATCGGACCGTTGCTGTTGGGTCTGATCCGGACATGAAAGTTTGCTTTCAGGGACTCAGAAGTGTCAGTAATGACAAAAGCTTGAGGCAAATGGCAGGAGTTAGTTTGAAATTTTTCAAAGTTCTTTTAGAATTTATAACTCCAAACGCTCCTGGACAATGTCAATTTTATAAAGTTTTACACTCAGATAACCGGTTGTTACTATTTTTAATGAAGATGAAAACAGGAATGCATTTTTCTGCTTTGTCTGACTTCTTTGGCGTAGCTCCTCAAACTGCGGCAAAAATTTTTTTTGAAATTTTAAACACTTTGTATGAGTCTACGAAGACTTGGATTTTTTGGCCTTCTCGAGAAGCTATAAAGGCTAATATGCCAGCGTCATTCAAAATGTATCCGAATTGCCGATGCATTATTGACT
>JABFQD010002931.1:0-14186 GCA_022817045.1 Psix sp. ZL-2020 | reverse complement strand
TGAAGTCTGTATTTAAATTTTTTTTATAAAAAAAAATTAAATACTGACTTCATTCAACGATGGCTGTTTCAAAGACATAAGCCGCTTTATTAAAAACTCTTATACCTCGAGGATTATAGTTTATCATATTGCAGCTTTTTGTATCCATATACGTAAACTGATCATCCGTATGGCTTTTCATATAATTAGAATATTCTCAACTGAATATTCTAGTTATATATATCTTATTATTATCTTTTATTATATTTATAAATTTGACAAATTTAAGTAATTAAATAATAACACAGAATGTTAATTTTTATAAAATTTTATTTACAATAAATTGTGTGATTTTTTAAAGAAATTCAAACAAATATATCAAATATTGAAATTTTATAACGAATATGATACATTAGTTTGAATATTGAAAATATTTACATCAATAAAATGTATATCGAATATAATGAAGTATAATTTATAGTTTAGAATCGCTAGTTTTAAACCATTAATTTTTTGACTCAGTACAAATTATTTTAATATAAATAATTATATAACTTTTAAAATGTAAACAAATTTGCAAAAGTAAAAGCCAATTATAAATTGAACATTTTATTCCTCTATCGTTAATAAAAGTCATATAAGAGACATATTATACAAAAGTGGGATTTCTAACAGAACCAAACACGAAATTCTCTTCTTATTTCAGAAAAATTTCACTAATACATATTACCGATTGTATCTATTTAGAAAAAACATAAGAAGTTCCAAAAAATAAATTTTGATCAATAACTGATGTATTTCTGCCAGAGTGATATGTAACTGACCTCGAAAAATTAATCTGTGAGATTTTCTTTACACGTAGCAAAAAAATCTTTTATAAAAAAAACAGTTGAACTTTAAGAAACAATGCTGATTTTATTTTATCAAAAAGTTGAAATTAAGCACATGTTTCTCTTATAATAATATTATCTACTATTTTTTATTATTTTTGGAGTTGTCGTCGCTACTCTGGGAATATTAAAATAACGTCTATCAACATTATAGAATTTCCAGCAGAGGCACATTCACCATTTGGCTTCAAAAATGTTTATTAAAATTTTATTTATTCATTTACTACCAAAAAATTTATAACAAAATGAAAAAAATTAAAAAAAGTTGTTCGGGATCCAAGACGCCAGACGCTGGATATATTATTTTATATTTCATTTGTCATTATCTTTTTTTGGAAAATTGTAAAATGGCTTCACCATTTAGTTTAGGCGATTTCTCTCATCAGTCCCCGCGCTGCACTATATTTACATTGTAACGCAATGTGATGCAATGATAGTTATGTTTAATGGAGCACCAAATCCGTACAATTCGCGGTGGGTAAAAAGAAGTGTATTGTAAAGATGTCAATCGCAGAGTCTCTTTAAAAGTATATTATAAACATGTCAATAGCGGAGTCTTTCTCATTCCAATTAGAGGGGATATTGAAAGACTTTGTCCGTATGCAACGGGCACGATTAATTAACGAAAAAGCATAGTGAGCAGTTCACGACTTCCCACGGTAAAACTGTGGGAACTGCGAACTCAGCATCTTGTGATTTGGCATTGAACGCCCGAATTTTGCTATAACGGGCAAAATTCAAGCCTTAGAATGTCCGATTGCTCGGATATGACAACTTTTAAAACGAGGAAAATTAAAGTGATATAACAAAAAACCAATCTTAAAAATTAACAGGACTAGACTATCATCTACTGTTGGAGAACACCCAGAAGTGTTACCACGTGTCAATGGTAGGGACAGAAGTAAAGAAGAAAAGGATTATTAAAATTGTCATCGGATATTTAGATGACTTAGGAATCCGTTGAAAAGGATCCCCGCAACGACTCATCTCGTTTGCAAGGGGCCTGATTACACCTTTTTTGTCCAAACGATTTCTTGGCAGGATGTTTTTCGCGCTCAAAAGTGTGCTCAGGAAAATCAGAGTTAGCATGTATATTATTTTGAGCAAATTTGATACAAAAAGAAATAAAATCGGAGGTGAGAAAATTGTAAAGAAAATTTAGAACATTCGTTAGTAGTTTAAATTTGAAGTTTATAGAAAACTATATCAATAAGTTAGTTTTCCACATAAGTTAGATTTCGATAAATAAAACAGCGAATGATAAAATAATTTACAATTATGAAGCATTAATAACTTACTTGGTTTCAAGAAAATTATAGCCAGTGTCTCAAGCATTCAATCAAAGATCATTATTAATATCATTCATTTCGGATTAACACACTCAGTTTTAGTTTTCTATAATATGTACAACTATCAGTAATTTTGAATTTGGTAATCTTGAATCATTTCACATGATTTGGTGACATTGACTTTTTATATATAAAATATAATAATTTTCTGTCTATAAATTATGAGACTCAGTAATTAAAAAATACAGTTTGCCTAATTATTATCGTAGGCCAAATACTGTTAACCTGTGGTAACACCTAGGGCTTACCATACGTATCAAACGTGAAATTATGTTATATTAATTAAATTTAAAAATTAATAAAACCCTAAAATATAGAAATAGAGGCCAACCTTTCACTAAATACATGTCTCTAAGAAAATATGTATTTAAAGAGAAAAAGAAAATACATAAGCAAAGTGGAAACATGTTTGGTTTACTTATGTTTAAATGTTATTAAAATCAATAAACATATGAAAAGTATTATAACTGGTATTTTGTTACAGATAGTGTATTTTCTATTCTGTGTTAATGAGGAATTTTATGAAAAGTGCCACAAAATGAATTATGAAATGGCTATTGAAACATTCTCTTTAATCAAAAGCTTTGCAGATCACTCAGCATGTATTTCCTACATTTATTTTTATAGTATTTAATAAGACATTTTTGATTTTTGAAAAATATGCACATTTGAAAATGTTTTACAATAATATCTGCATCACGGCTGTTTCTTTACTATATTTTTCGTATAACATTTTAATATATTCTTATAAAAAAAATTTTATTGTATTGAGACAATTAAATTGTTTTGATTACATTGCATTTAACTCTAATGTAAAGCAGTCCGTATTCAGTTTTTCTTATAATTTTTCTTTCATTAATTGAATTTTTTAGTGTTATTAATTTGCAAATAATCAGTTCATCATAATTAATTATGTCAGACTTCGTAAACACAAATACTTCTTAGTAAATCTCAATAATAAGTGCTTTATAGTGCCAATTATAATATAAGCGATTGTGTTAGTTGTAGATAGTCAGTTTGATTGGCTATTATAATGTTCAAACCATCATGTCCGAACCATAGTGTCCCCCAGTACATATTGTCCATATTTATGTCGACACATATAATTTCTTAAATAATAATGATTATCTTTATTTTTAATTAGTTTACGCAGCCTGTGTCTTTCTTGACATTAGAGCGAAGACAAGCGGCAAAGCGAACCTTTGTTTGACTTCACGATTATTTTGGAAGAAGGAACCCTGTACCGAAAATAATTGGAAAAAATGAATTATCATAACCTGTTTTTATAAGAGGTACAAGAGATTCTGTGAAACACGAGTGCACAATTCGTGTTTTATACGAGTCGTGCTTTTTTGTTCTGCTTAGCACCGTATATTCAATACGGTGTCTGTATTATTCTAATTTCATTTCATTTTAGCAAAGTAATCAGACATTGATTTTAAAAGAAAATTTCGTCAGTTTCATAAATATGTGAAGTTCTTCAAAAACTAATATAGTGCTCAGTATTCTTTTTAATTTGCTTTCAAAAGAGAGTTCATTTTCATAAAGAATTTGGAAAAATGATTTTGATAATAAAACTTTCCACGATCCTTTGGATTAAAGTGTATTTCACATATATGATATAACGTTATGAATATATTGAAGTACTCTAAAATAGTACTCATTTAATTTATGGCGTTTCCATATTAATATATTTCATTTTAATCCTAAACAAGGTATATATATTATTGAATATTAATTTAATCCAATCATATGACAACATTTTAGTTGAACATATTATTATAAGGAGTTTAAAGCAAAATCGTAAAATCTGAAGGAAACATGGTTGATGACAGATTACCATAGTACTGATCATGATACTATTATCTAAACATTGATGTCAATCTTGAATTACTGATATCAACATACACCTTTAACGTGACTCAAAGCCAACTTTACTTCCAATCTCAATAGTAGGTTATAACATTGTTTCAATCGGTTACGTTGACGCTATGTTAAAACGAGTTTTTCTTTTAATGTAGCATTTTTTTCTCTTGTACATGTTCTAAGTTGGCAACAAATTTTTTTTTTACAGGTTGTTTGCACTAAGTAGGGCCATTATTTCTCAGATCCCTTTATCATTTTCCAAAAGACTAGCTTTTAAGCTTCAATTTGGGAAAAAACAATTCATTCCGACAAAAACTACGAAAAATACACCCATTCGAAAAATGGCAAAATTTCGACCTTGGCTCGTTGTCTTTTTTGCGCGCAGTATATCGTTTTCGAGTTAATTCGGATTCAAAAAGTTTTAATGTCAGAAATTAGGACAAGAGTGTTGTATAAACGTCACATTAACGTTAATTTGATTAATTTTTTATTGAAAAGCGTCCTCAATAAAATATTCTATTGATGTGAAAGAAAAATTGAACAAAAAAACGAATGTGTTAATATTTAATTCAATAAAAAACTAGATTCAATAAACGTTTTAAAAAATTACGTGAAGTAATGTAGATAGAGTGTCTGTTATTTCTTTCCAGTCAAAAGATTCGTCACTTATAGTTAGTTTAACTAATTGAATTTCTTCTTTTCAACGAATTATGAACTGTTCTAGACTTTTATGCATTTCATGAATCGATGACATATTTTAAATGTTAACAAAAGAATTACATTTTTTTAATTACTTTATTTCTTAACTTTATTTAAATTTTCATGAAAATTAGAAATATTAGAAGAATGCTTAAACATAGACGAAACTGAGCTGGTGGAAACACTTTCATAAAAATACATATAAAATGTATAATATTCATATTAGATAGTAATTTATCATCATTAATCTAATTTTATTTCTTTTTATAACATATTCATGAAACTTATTTTGTAATAACATTAATGTACGAATGAATATTATCATTTTATAATAATGAAACGAATAATTTGTGAAATTATATGCTTAAATGTATTTTTTGTTTATAGTTGAATTTTCTATTTGCTTTTCAGATACTATCCTTATAATGTTACTGGGATCAGTATTTTACCCTCCTTTAGTTGGGATTATAATTTATAACTTCAAATCTGTGAATTTTACCGATACGATGAGACAATATTCACTGCTGCAAACAATGTATCCATTTCCGTTACACTTGTTATATAATTTGATATGTCCGCTTTATACAGCTTCTCATACAATTTGCTGTATATATGCAGTTTGTTTTGCATTTGCTTGTTTTCGTACAAATAAAAATATAATTAAGTAGGAGCATTACTTGTGCAAAGAACGTTTATCAAGATATCAGTTTCCAACTTTTTTATAATTTTAGAACTAAGTTTGAGAGTATTGGTCAAGGAACTATTGATGATAGTCACTATTCTGATATTACTTTACGATACTGCTTTAGTGAATACAAAATAATCTTAAGGTAATTTATTGTTCGATAAAATAATCAATGATTTAAATGCGTTATATGTAGTTTATATATTGATAGACAAGCTATGTATGTTCTTCATTAATTTGTGTCTTTTTTGTTTTTATGAGTAGAAAATGTGTTAATGTGAAATAAAATATGCGTGAGTTTTTTTCATTGACATTACGCAACTAGGGAGAGAAGTAGGCCATTCTCAACGAGGGAGTTGCACGAGTCGGGATGCCTACTTCATCCTCTTGTGTTACGTACGATACTTTTTGCAACGAGTGCGTAACCGATCGTACCAGCAAAAAATTCCCGCGAAGTGGGCAGGGGGCTCGGGGGGCTAGCCCCCCGAAATAGGCGATATTAGTTTCAAACATTTAATAAGACAATATATTCTTGTATTTATTAATTTTTGGCTCTTAAAAGAGCCGATAATATATTCCAAGTTAAAAATATGAATAAAGATAAATATTCTTAGTATTTAATATATATCCTTAGTTTGATAAAGTAATAAAGATAAATATTATTTTTTAGTTTTTAGCCCTGAAAAGGGCCGATTGGTTTACTTACTTAAGCTGTAAATAGTACGGCTGTGGACGTTCCATCTTCACGGGCAGGGTCAGTCTTATTCACCGGCTTGATGGTTTTAGGTGCCACTACAATCCGGCTTGCGAATTGGTTGAAGACCAACCAGTTCGACGCCTGGTGGAGGGACGATTTAAATTGGTTGGGTCCGTTTCCGGACCATGTTGACGGATGCCACCTTCCTTGCTTCCTTCCTTTGTCGCTTGCCTCGCCGTTTTCTGGCCATCGCGCTACGCTTGAGGGTCGAATACTATATTCCCATGCTAGTAGGTGGGCAATGCTTACTTTCAATCCGCAAAGTAGGGTCGGAAGTGACTACTTCCTACGCACGTGTTACAAAAAATACATTTATATCATAATAAGTGCCAGTGCCATTTTGGTTTCACTTTTACTGTTTTTCTAGTGATAATGTAGAGATGATTATGTCACCAAAGATGCACGTTGACCTATGCATCGAGGTATATGAGACTTGGCAGTAGCTGATTTTCCTGTTTGCTGCAATATAAAAATAGTGGTTTTTATTAATTGCTTGTTGGTGATGAGCACTACCTCCGTTTTATGGTTCATTGGGATCAAACTCACTAAAGTCAGCCATTTTCGGATAGTCCTGATGGCTTTAATAGCTCCCAAGATGAAAACTGGGAACCAAGTGCGGTGCCGTAACGTTAGATGTACTCGGACCGTAATCGATTTGATATACCAGGACTGCATCCAAGAACTAATCTTGCGGAATGGTAAAGATCTCCATCAGTGGAGAGCATTGAGAAATAAGCTTTACTTGCATTTTTCTTATCATCACGTGCAGTACTTCTATCTGCTCCGTACCGTATCTGTCTCAGCGCAAAGCTCGCGCTAGCATTGGCGCCTGCTAGCTCTCATGGCCTTACGGAATACTTGTTGATAACCTCACTGCTGCTCCTGCATATTTAACAATTTGTTCTGCCTCGTACACACTGGTAGAATCTGCGGCTTTGGTAATAAAATCGTCACTGGAATTCTCCTCCATTCACTAATGATTATATATGTATTCATAAAATTATATCCATCAAATTAATGACTAAGAAACATGGCCAGAGTGCGTTGGCAAATATCATTGGCATTAAAGGTTAGAAGGATCTAGAATTTCTACCCAGAAAAATATCAATTGTGATTATTAAAAATGCAGATTTTTTTCAGGAATATGGGAAATAATGTTAAAAGTGATAATTTGTTTTTTGAATATTTGAATACAGGTGGTCTTAGGTGAAGATTTTAGAATTTGCAGAAAGATAGTGAAAAATAAGTTAAAATAAATAGAATTCACGTACAGTTCATAATTTCTTATCAATGGAAAAATTTATAGTATATCATAAGATATTGAATATATTTTATAAACAGTACAAGAAATATCCTTTGCATTCTTAAAATTTAAATTAAACAAGCTATATATTCAGGTCAAAGGTTATATGAAACCGGTGGCGAGAAATTTATTCACGAACGTTTGGGATGTTATGTTAAAACGTCAAAACGCGAACCCTATTGTCTAATGCATCATGAAAAGTATGATGTGAATAATAATGAAGGAATAATAAGGAATGAAAAAAAAGTATATTACTTACGCTTTTTCCAAATAAATTCAATGCTCATCGGCAATCTACAGGTCTTTTCACGTATAATAAAGTGCATTATAATTGATTGGTTTGATTATCAATTTATATTGCTTAGTTAAACGTGGTGCTTGAAAACTGTTTAAAAGACTGAACATGATTCAATTAAATTTATGTGTTACACAAAATAATTATCTGATAACACATTAAAACCAACATATTTAAAAAAATTACATATCCTTTTATAAGTGCATGTCCATACGGCTGATGATGCATGGACCGACATGGGTGTACACGTCCAACTTCTCCATGTCTCTGAAAACTTGATCAGAATGGATACGGTGAACTATACGATGACTTTTGATCGAGAGTTTTCCATCTCGTTCACATCAGACACAGCGGAGGGCAGCCGAGACTCTCTACTCAGGAATGGCGACATCTGGTTCACGGATGGCGCCAAAAATGATACAGGAGCTGGAGCTGGCGTCTACAAACGTAAATGTGGCGAAGGAGGGGAGGATGTTTAATGTAGTCGAGTGTTGATAATAGACAAATTATTTTTAATTCATAATTCATATTTATTGAAGTGACCGAACTCTTACAGTAGTGTGTGTGTCGGATGATTTGGCGGATAATATTAATCGTACTGATAATGCCGATACTTCCGTTAATTATTTTACAATTCACTGGGTTAAAGAATAGGTTCAGAGAGTATATTCTTTGCATTGTTTACCGAAGAAGTGACTTCCGTCTCCTGATGAGAAGGGCTATTTATGATTCCATAAATTAACGTTTTGCAACAACCTGCAAAGTGTCACAAAATGCAAAGTCAAGCATATGCATCTCCTGCCGCGCGAATTCAAAGACTCACGGAATCAGCACCTCCTGCTTTCGAGCACGAGCGCTGCGCTCTCCAAGATTCAATAGCTCGTTCAACCTGGCTACAATTGACTACGATCATGAAATATAAAAAATCGATTGAACGATACTCAAGATTACGAAATGAAGCAATATTTGAGTCCTACGATTATTTCGAAAGCCACAAGTGATTACAATGAATTGTTACTTATGTTAAGAAAAAAGTTGAAACTATTATATCCAAATATCTATTATTTTTCGTACTTGCAATATTATTTTATTGCAAATAAATTACGACTCAGATAATAAATAGCGAATGATTTAATATTCATACATTTTAATAAACGAATTTTAGACCGATTTCAAAATTCTTTCATATCGGAGAATCTGCCGTTGTTCTTAAAATATTGTATTGTATTTTGTACTGTTTATTTCAATATGCTTACAATACTATAAGTATGAAACAAACTGTGCATGATTAAGGAGATTTCACGAAGTTTTATTTTAAAATTTTTAATACGTTTCCTTATTTATTCTGAAAAATTAGTTACATTATATAAATTATGATATACTTAATTAAAATTTGCATCAAAATAATATGATAGATGTATAATGAATCTTATTTAAACGTATCGTTATCAATTCAACATAACCTTCATTAATACGAGTAATGTACTTTACCATAGCGTGTTTCTCTCGTGCGTAAAGTCTTACTGTATCTTTAACAGGCTCTTGTTTTAAGTTGACACACGGGATAGTTTTTCATATGAAGACTATAACCATCCAAACGATCTACATTACAATTAATTGTCATGAAAGTAGCAGTGTATTTAATAAATCAGAACGTCGTTCGACAAAATCGAACAACCTAACAAATAATGTTATGTTTCTAGAGAGAATGATTTAATTGTTTACAGCTATTTTCTTACCAAAAAGTTGGAAAATAAACTAATTAGATGAGCAAAAATATTATCTTTTGTTATTAATATTCAATGCATGCAACATCTGCCAGTAGCAAGCATTTATTGTGAAATTTGGATTCTATTTGAACTTTTTTTTATTTATTATGAAATTTAACAATGATGTATTAATTTTGATTGTTTTAATTTAAGCCATTTCGAAAAGTTAGTAAAATATTTTGAGAATGTATAAAGTTATAAAATATTGTTAAGTATATAAATTTTATATACTGTAACATTCTTAGAAAGACCACACCGGCTGTCATAACAAACACTAACTGCATTTTGAGAAACACTTAGTGCCAACAAATAAAACAGGAAAGGAATTTAAAGTCTTCAACGACACAACTCATGACCACGCGATAAGGACGGAGCATAAAGGTAAAAACTATTCGAACATCGATTGACACTTCGATCGTTTTATGCTTCTGATACCTTCCTATGTGATCGGACTTTACAACCTGGTCTATTTGTTAAGAAATTTTCATGAGCTTTGATTCAAGACTGTATAGTCATACTAGAAAGTTAATCTAGTAAAATTGAATGATTAAATGAACTGACTTAAGTGAAGTTCTATCATCATTGTATGAAGCGCTTCTTCGAGATTATTAATTGTTGTATCCCCTCTCACGTATGCACAAACTACACATTTTAAACCAAAAAAAAGTAGTCCCCATCATAACTTTGGCGCTAGTGTTCTTCCACCTAAACCTCATTATTTTAAAGGCCTGTCGTAACTTACGTAATTGCGGATTCTACTTAAAAAATTTAGAATAATTGCGATAAAATCTAGTGTGGACAAATTTTTCAACTGTGACAATCACCGACAATGTAAATAAAAAAAAATTTAAAAATCAAAATAAATTATCGAGAAAATTTAAAAGTAATAAAGATGAGAAAAATTACTTCACATAATTGATTTTGCTTGATCGATTAATTAAGGTGATTTGTTGTCACATGAGCTGGAACGAATAGGATAGCGATTTGGACGAAAAAATGAAAACATTGGAACAAAAAATTGCCGGAACAAATAATTTAAAAGACGGTAGGTTTGATAAATTATTCCTTTATCTTCACTATCAGTTAATTATGACACTTGTTTTGGCTCTATCTCTTTCTCTCACACATTCTCAGTTGTGAACAAATCATCTATTTTATTGAAATTGTTAAATAATTCTGTTTAAAAAATGTTATTCAATATTGTATGTAAGTTCTAATGATGATTACGTTATTTTTCTGATTCTTCACTCTTTTTTCAGAAACT
This sequence comes from Psix sp. ZL-2020, assembly GCA_022817045.1. NCBI lineage: Eukaryota > Metazoa > Arthropoda > Insecta > Hymenoptera > Scelionidae > Psix > Psix sp. ZL-2020. Next base: position 3,330 of record JABFQD010002931.1, on the reverse strand, counting down.
GAAAACGAAGGCTGAGTTGGAAGATTAATTAAAAATGCTCGAGCAAGATTATGACGATGAATGTAATGCTTTTGATTACTTCAAGTATGATATTTTATTACTATAAATATAATATATAATATTTACTCTAATTTTGATTTCTTTTTAAAAGTACAATAAGTCGGAACAGTAAAATAATAATAAATTCCATTTTATTTACACAATAAATACAACAATTGATTGAAAAATTGTTGAAAAACGATTCAGAATTACAAAACAAAATCATATACTCGAAAGTTTTTCTTTCTCAGAAGCTTATCCACAAGAGATTTACCCAATAATCCGGCCTTTCATCATTTACTTCTTTTTACCCTAAATTTGAAAAACCTGGGTTATGCGAGACTTCGGGTTCAGGTTGAGCAGGTGTGAAAGTTGTTGAGGTTGAAGTTTTTCACGCTGAAAATCGGTATGTTTTCATTAATGATAAATTCCGTGCTGTTTTACCGACTTACGGTTATCAATCTACTTTACCGACCGGATGTTATGCAGCGAATTTGTCGTTTCTAAGTTAAAATCGATTTTACCTATACATGTTAGTAGACAAATACTAACTTACTTTGTAAGTAAATAACCTAACCCTTTTTCCCACAATTATTATCACCCACATTAACTAACCTTAATTAAAAAAAAAATAAAAGAAAATAAACTCACGAGTTTTCACGCAGAACCAAACTAAATTGAGAAATGATTGACTCGTAGGCTTCTAAGAGTGTCCGTAACAGCTTTGGCAGCGGTTTCCAGGATTAGCTAAATAAAAAAAAAAGGATAAATGTTGTTATCGCAAAAGTTTGAGGTCTTCTTGCAGAGCAAGAAATCTCGGTTGGCACCTGCGGCCGATTCCGGAGATGTCCCTGGAGGGGTGTGTTAAAGCAAGTAATGTCACCTGGTGCTCAGCTTCTCGGCCAAGACTTTCTCGGAGTTTTTTCCTTTTAGGGGGTTATTTCAGCCACGCCAAAGGGTAATCGCTCCTAACGTCCTGATCCTACCATTTAAACCTCTCGGTTTTTATGGCGAGGTGATCGGCGATTATTTCAGCCAGCCGATTTTAGGACATCGATCACGGGATTTCCTTGCCTTGTACCCCTTTTGCGGTTAGGATTGCCTTGGTTATTTCAGCTAGAGGTTCACCTAACCTGTCAAGGACGAGTCCCGGTTATTTCAGTCTAGGACCTCGTCGTGCTATTCTCCCGGTTATTTCAGCCAGGAAGGTGCGGCGACGGCTTCTCCAAAGTCAGGGACAATCTCTGCCACGAGATCTTAACTTACGTAAGCAAGCTGGAGACTTTCTTTTTATTGGTGTTTTCGTAGCCCTTTATATACTCTTAACTTGTAAACTCGCTTGCGAGAAAACTCTGTTCAGCTTAATTTTTGTCTGAAAATACGCCTTAATACTAATCTGCACGTGATAGAAAGAGACAGAGATACTCTTTCTCGCTGCCTAACCGTAGAATAGTAGAACAGTTTCCGAATAATTTTCTGTCTCTCTTGCACTTATTGCTATTACAAGAGATCTCGGAGTCAGTGAAAGAAAATAGATGGCGACACTTGCCATATGTATTAATAAGTTGGGGTTTTTATAATTTGAGCGCTTGAAACTTGAACACTGCTGATTTCAGGATTTATGATACAAACTCAGAAGTGAAACGTTACATAATATATATTGTAACGCGGCATCGGCCGCCGCAGCGGAAAACGCCGACGACCACCGGTTACTGGCGTATAATGCTGGGAAAACGGGGAAAATGTTTGACGCCAGATCACCGGAGTGATCACGGGATCGGGCGAAACGACAGGTGGAAATAAAAAAGACAATAACTTTATCTAGACTTAATTTTACATTATTTTAAACTTTATTCACTCGCAAATAAACCTTAAGAACTACTATTTACACGGGTGCTGCCTTGCAATAGCAGCACCACCACACAAAAGATCGCAAGACGTTTAAAAACGCCAAGAACAGCGCGAAAATCTGTTTATTCGGTGCGATGCAATTCGCGCTTGTTTTCACGTGATGGTGCGCTTTTCATCACAATATATATATATAAGAATTTTATATACTATTTTTCTAACTACCTAATTTCAAACTATTTTTACAGTTCCATGACTGACTGGCGGGACAAAATCAAGTCCTTGAAGATAGAATTGACAAAGATTGATGAGGAGCGCGATATCATATATTCGATTTGTTTGAAGTTTGAATAGATAAAACATTGGAAAAGATGCCTGATCTCAAAGTGGAATATCAACGGAAACAAAAAATTATGCGCCTGAACTAAATTTTTGTAATATATTATATTTGTGCTTGTATAACTCGATAATGATAAAATTATTAAAAAAAGTCACCTTAACGAATAAATATCACAATATACTTTAATATTTTTATTAATTTATACATACCAGTTTTGTGATATATATTAATATAAAATTTAATTAATATTTTTATGCATATTATGTGCTTATGTAAGTGAGTTGTTTTTTTTCTTTCAAAATGTTTTTATTTCATCCATATTCTTTTCTATTTTATCTGTTCTATTGCATTATAGAAACACATTCTATATTTCATGATGTTACTTCTGAAATTATTTTACATTTTCTGTATTTAAACATTTCTGTATATATTGAAGAGAAAGATAATTTTCTTAGCTATTTCAAATTTTTTAGCCATTAATGATATATATAACTCTGCTAGAATATTTTTATTATAAGCATTTGTTATCAAAAAAACGATACAAATATTTTAGATTTGATTCATTCAGCGGTACAACAAATTGGATGGACCGAATATAAATGATATCTATATTTTCTCTTTGAATTAGGCGGGTTCTTAGCTAAATGGAACTTCATAGTCCTTCTGAAATCCTTCAACTAACCATTTTGCAACGAGAATGGCGTGCAAATAATTGCGTTATTCAAATTGTTACTTTGTGAATTCATTTTGAGTGTTTAGTGTATGTCAAAAGTTGACTTTACGGAAGTGCTAACGGAACAGGTCACGAATTTCATTTCAAGCATCAATTATTTAAATTTTTCATTTGCGGCCATGGTTCGCTGTATTCAAAGATAACCTTAATAAACAAAAAGTTTATTAAAATTGACACTATATTTTGCATATGTACCAATGTATCTTTAATTGTAAAAATTTTAACTTATATAGTAATTAAAAAGATTTCATAAACAAATCATAAAAACGCTCTGTAAAGATATTTTTTCTCAATAAAGTTCATAATTATTCTGATACAAACAAAAACGTTTCAACCGCTAACGTCAATAAGTCATATATTTTTGTTAATT